>CM023612.1:9968309-9973309 GCA_013358685.1 Antennarius maculatus | reverse complement strand
GCGTGACTGGGGGAAAAAAAAAAAGGAGGCAGGGAGAGAGGTGCCCCGGGGCCCTGTTTGCAAAGGCTCATGGGAGGTCGACCTCTGTGACAGCTCAGAGGATGGAGAGCAAAGAACGTTCTAGAACAGACAGATCAACCTGCGGTCCGCTTCTCTTTGAATTGCATTGTGGGTTTTGTTGTTTATGGATCTCAGCAGACGTGTGAACTTGTTGCCCGCCGCTCTCTCTTCCTCCCCGGGTTGTTGTCGTTCCCGTTGCCGCTGATGTTTTCCGAGCGGCGGGTTAACAGTCGGGTTCTGTTCAGGTCGGACACAGACGCTACATTCACTCGTCCACAGTGGAAATCCTGTGCTAACCTGACCGGCCTCTTGTGCCGTGGCTGCAAAATGAAGGGGGCGAGGGGGGTGACATTTAAAGGGCAAAGGTCAGCGGCTCGGCTCAAAAGCTCTGCAGCTCCTCCTGTGAACAAGTTATTAATTAATGTTGGGTTCTCCGAGCGCACGCAGGAGGGCATCACTCAGGGCTTACAACGAGTTCTGATGCTGAAGCCAGGGACGGGGTGAAGCCAGGGCCGGGACGAAGGTCGGAGGTCAGCGAGTGTTACCAACGTCATGAAAAGTTGAGTAACTTCCTCCAGGAGGAGTCGTACGTAAGGAGGGGAGGGGGCGACTCCAAAGTTTTGTATCCATAAATAAAAGCTGCCCTGTTTAATGGTTGTATGGATTTATGGCGTGAGGAGGACAGGAGGACATTGGTGGTGGTGGGGGGGCATCACCCCCCCCCCCCCCACAGGCTGCATCGGCCGCTGTGGTCGACTGTCAGACAGTAAAGATGTGGATGGAGGAATCCGTCCGACCAGCATCCTGGATCGGATGACGCTGGACTTTTATCAGGAGAAGGACGGAAACACAAACGTGTTTGTTTCCCGTGCCTGTTGAGGTTTGGAAACTCGTTCTTTTAAAAGATGGACAGTTTAGTTGGAGAAAATTAAGAGTCATCGCTGATTCATCCTGATCCTACAGACGGATGAGCGGATGATGGACAGACACACAGGGATCTGGGAATGTGGGAGGCGGAACCGGACCGGATGCTCCGGAAGCAGCAGATGAGAGTTTATCCTGAAGTCAGAGCAGGAGCAGCACGGGGAGACGTGGCGAAGCTGCGTTAAACCTGCCTGCACACAACAGTGTGTGTGTGTGTGTGTGTGTGTGTGTGTGTGTGTGTGTGTGTGTGTGTGTGTGTGTGTGTCTGAGCGAGCGTGTGTTTCCAATCTGTGCGCAGCGCCCCGTGCCATGAAGGCAAACGCTGCCACCTCAGCCATTAAACACGCCTGTGCAGCGGAGGCGGGAGCGTTTGTTTAGAACCGGGCCTCGGCTATCTTGCGGTCAGATTGCATACTTAATCAACGTGGTCATGGAAATTTCCAAAAACACATTATGAGCGCGCTCTGGTGAGCTCCACTCTTTGCTCTCGCATTGTTCTCTCTGCCGGTCCTCTTGGTTTTTGCGTCTGTATCTGTCGTTTCTCTTGAAACCAGCTGGTTCTGGATTCGAGGTGGATCTTTCAAAACTATTAACTTGTGGAACGTTTAAAGTGAGCAAAGGACCGCTGGAAAAAAACCAAACAAACACTTGACAAAGTCTGCACGACGTGACGTAACTACAAAAAAAATGTAAACACAGCCTCGGCTGGAGGAACAATTGCCTCCATTTACACAGGTCAACTTGAAATGACCCCGACTTCGACCTCGGGCCGGCGCCGGGTGTCCCACGACATTCAGTGATTGGCCTTTAAACCATCTTGTTGAAGCTGGTGTGAGATAATAATAATAAACATTATAATGTATATTAAAATACAAAAGGAGGACCCCCCCCCCTCGTCTTTTTCTCATTCCCACTTGTTTACATTCCAGAGCCATGTTCTACACCCAGGGATCCTCCCCCTTCTTGTGTGGCCTGAGGTTGTTCGTGTGTGTTCACACACACACGCACACTCACACGTAGCGTGTGCTCCAACATGTGGGGGACATAAACACACAGCGGGTGTGTACATTATCCATACATCCACAAAAGAGACGCGACGCCGCCATCCTTGCCGTCGATGTTCCGTGCTTTCGTTCTCTGCGCTGATCTACCCCCCTCCCTCTCCACCACCTGCTCCTTCACCTCTGCCCGTCTCCCCCCCATCATCCCACACTGTTCCACTCTGTGTACTGTATACATTCATCCTTCCTTCACACCCCCTCCCTCCCTTCACTCCATCTTTTTCTTTGACTTGCCTGATTGCTCGCGTATGTTGTCTGGCTAGATGAGGAAAGTGGAGGGGGGTGGACGGCGAGGACGGGGGGTGAGAGGGGAGAGTGAAAGAGAGAAGGGGGAAGGGATTGTGCCCTCTCATGCAGAGAGTCACATGGTGTCCCTGATTGGAGGAAAATGAGTAAAGACTGCAGCCTGGCTGAAATGGCAACAGACAAAAACGCACAAAGGCTGAGCTGTTTAGAAGCTGGTTGCACAACATAAGAGCCTGAAGAGGAGGAGGAGGGTGTGACAGAGGGTAATAGAGAGGGAGTGAGCAGATTAAGAGAGACGAAGAGCAGGAGGAGCAGGGAGGGTGGCGAGGAAACGAAAGCAGGAGAGCGGAGGGGGGAGCAAAAGAGCAAAGAAGAGCGAGGCGACTGGGAGATGAGCGCGGTAGGAGTGCAGGAGTGGGAGGGAGGGTGAGACGGAGTGACAGAGTGAGAGAGAGGGATCAGACTGTGTTTCTATGTTTTCTGCAAGGCTGAGCGGTGACGTGATTGGCTGAGTTGGGGGGGTGCAGACCTGACTCTGAGATCAGAGACAGACAAAATGGCTCCCAGAGAACAGAGAACACAGCATCAGGGCACTGTCATCTGCCTTCACACAGCTGTCAGCTGACACACACACACACACACACACGCGTGCCTGCCACTACACCTGCAAAATACCGATGCGAGGTGAGGATGATGAGGTTAATAAAGCTGATGGTTTAAGTTGCTAGAGAATGCACGTGTTTCACTGAAACATCTATTAGGAAATCCGTCATAAATATTCATTCATTCAAACATCTCCTGCCGCTTCATCCGCTGTGGCGGGGAGCTGGACCCTATCCCAGCTGACTGAGGGTGTGAGGCGGGGGAAACACCAGTTGCGACGCCAGTCCATCATAAATGTATTCATGGATAATTATCTGAACCTGTCGGACGTCACGTCATCACCCAGAACACGTGATGATGAACACGGTCTGTGTTCACCTGTCAGCAAAATAAATACATTTAAAAAAAGATCAGTGCAGAAATCACCCAATGGGAGAAAATCCTGCTGGCAGCATGAAAACAAACGCAGCGACCCCCCGCGGCCACAGGAGGGCGCTGCAGCCACAGGACGACCTGAGGCTGGAGGCTGGTTCAGTTAACGCAGTTACACAAGTTTGTTGTTCATGTGAAGATGTTGAGCTTTAATCTGTACAAGCAAAAGAGACATGTCAGCAGCAAATACGTCATTACATATTCCATACATTTATTCCGTGAGGATTTGATGTTCTTCTTTGCATCAGTTAAATAATGTAACCCAGTCTGAGGGTTTTGGTTTTAAATTCAACTTAAGAGAATTGTGCAAATATTTTTTAATGTATTTTAAAATACACAAAAATGTGTTTAAGTTGTGGAATAAACGTTATAACTGTTAATATTAATATTGATATGTTAATGTCATGGTGAGTCAGCTTCAGGAATATGGATATGATATTTTATTAAATGTGTGATAATAGGCGTGTCATGTTGAAAAATTTAGATGAACATTACATTTTTGTTAAGAATAAATTTGATATTTTTTAAGGGAGGGAAATAAATATAACATGTCTAGATTTGAAAACCGACAGATTTAAAATAAAATAGAGAAAAAGAGAAGTTGAAAAAAACTTCTCATGCTGAACGAATAATTCGGATGCAAAGCAAACGTAGAGCCATTGCAGATGAGCGGTGGCGTTTGGGGTTCTGATTCACAGTCTAAAGCTGGCCCATGTAGTCGATAAGGGAACATTCATCCAAAAAGTGTCCGCTTGTCCTCTGGAAGCTTTGTCAGAGCTGAACGGCAGCGATGGATCCGTCCTGTTATCCGATCCAATAAAGAGCTGAGCTGCCAAGAATGAAATCTGGCAGTGACCCCTGAAAAGAGCTCCAGAGACATTTAGTGACAACATGGAGGAACTCTCTGTGCTGTTCAGACACCACATCGGACTTAATTACCACAGAGTGGTGAAATGTACTTTGGGGGGGAAAGAAATTTGGTCTGAGAACAGGAATGGTCAAAAAATAGAAGAGTACAACCCTCTGCAGTCTAATTTAATTCAATCAGACCTTCACCCAAATTAAACCAAAGCCCTGTAACCTCAATTTACCCCCATGAGAGCACATCTTTAATGTGGATCCACACCAAACTACAAGTAGATATCAACCCTTTTCATTAAGCTGCATTAAGACTCCCTGATAACTTGTAAGGATATGACCAAAACTTAATGGGATCCATCCTCACATCAAGATTTAAAGACACCTGAAACTTTTACATAAAGCTGTTGACAGACCAACAACCAGGAAACACAGGTGATTAGACAGCTGTGGAGTCAGGGGTCTGGGGGCCGCTTCTGTTCACACCGGTGAAACGGTGCAACGCTGCAGCCGGATCAGTGCTGGAGTGTGTTGACGGGGTCGGGTGTTATCAGAACCCTGGCAGATGTGTGTGTGTGTGTGTGTGTGTGTGTGTGTGTGTGTGTGTGTGTGTGTGTGTGTGTGTGTGTGTGTGTGTGTGTGTGTGTGTGTGTGGTTTAGCTTCCTGTTAACTAGTGAGCAGAAGTGGCAGGCTGCACACATTTGCACACACACAAGATGACACACACAGACACACACATGCATACAGTAGGCATGCTTCTCCCCTCTTTCTGCCCCTGAGCCTGACAGTCTGGACAGGGGAGATATCAGCGAGTT
>CM023612.1:9883309-9965809 GCA_013358685.1 Antennarius maculatus | reverse complement strand
TCCACCAAATATCTTCTCATCCGTTTCAGATTGAAAGATGAAACAAAAAGCATATTACTCGGGTGGCAAAGGGGATGAAAATGAGATGATGACCCTGGCCTTGAGAAAAATAGGTCAAGGTCAAATTTCAACTTTTGTACACTCAGGAACCAGATAAGATGGAAAGATGAGGGAGAAGGCCAGTGTAAGACCATAGATCAAAGCTGGTGCTTTGATCTACCTATGCACTAGCTTTGATTTATGGTCAAAGTGCATAACTTTGACCTACCCTGAAGCTTTGACCCTGACTTACCCTTAAAGTAGGTCAGGGTGAGTCGCGGGATGTTGAGGTCTCTGCCTTGTTGGCAGCTGCTGAGCTCTAGTGATGCAAACACGAATGCCACTTTATTTCCTTATTTCCACGCACTTTTCCACTTGACTGCATTAGACCGACTCTCATATGTGTCCGTTTCGAGGAAGGGATGGGATGCGGGAAGGAAAAATGCTTAGCAGACAACCTTCATGTGCAGCTGTACATTAGTTGAAGGAGGAGGAGGAGGAGGAGGAGGAGGAGGAGGAAGGGTGGGTGGGGTGCTGGGCAGAGGACAGAGGAGAGGAGAGGAGCAAATGCGTTGCAGAGGTAGAGGAGGAGGAGGGCCCACAGCTATTGTTCATGTCCTCCCGTGAACAAAGGGCTCATCTGGGTCCGCGTATAAACCACCAGCAGGCTGCAGCCACTGACAAGGCCTCATGCGGTACAACACGTAATCGCTCCACTCCCGCAGTCCGCGCCTTGTTCCCCTGTTTCCGCCGGTTCGAGGAGATAGTTCTGTGATCCTGTTCGTGGGGACGTGTTGTGTGGGGACGTTGCGTCCGGCGGGCCTATCCGTTCTCACGCACGGAGCGTAGACGCGGTTCTCTCATCACGGATCTGTAAACATCAAGCCTCTGCTGGGACTGTTTCGCAGGTAAAAAGCAGCTTTTCCTCCAGCCGAAGTCTGAAACAGCGAACGATCTCCGCTGTTTTAGTGGCGATGCGCTCCATGCGACACATCCGGGGGAAGTTTCACGTTTTATTTCTGTGAATTTTCGCTGAAATGTAATTTTTAGCGCTGAGGCGTTAGCAGCGCGGCTAACAGCAGCTAGCTGGTTAGCAGCTGTTTCTATGAGTTGCTAGCGTTAGCTTTCCCCGCAGGCCTGTGTGGCACAGCTGGTTAATGTCGAGGTTAGGGCACTTATTTAACCTGGTTTAGTTTCTGGGGTGGATTATTGTTTTTTTTTTATTGAATGAAATTAGTTGCGACATCACTTGTGTTAATCGGAGCAGTCGAGATTATAACTGGTAGCTTCCAGCGCTAGCTGCTAGCTGTTTGCTAATAGCCTTTGTAACCCAACTACAAACAATGTGCGGTTTGACTGTTAAAGTTAGGGTGTAGATTCAGAAAAAGACTATTTTTAGGGTGGTTTGATTAAAAAAATAATCAGGTGAGCTTCATTTTTATCAAAAGTTTGTTAAAGTAGACTAAGGAGTATTCCACTATTGCCACTATTCCGTTTTGATGTGCTAATAGCAGCTAGCTAACGTGGTGGTCCGGGGAGGCCGGAGATCATCAGCATCACTGCAGGCTCCCTCGTGTAAAGCTAAAAAGATCAAGTTTGTGTCGTGAAATTCACTGCTTTGACATCTGCAGGCCTCAACATTTGAATCCGGTTTAACTGCGTTCATAGTTGTTCCACCAGTCCAGCCAGATCGGAGCGTGTCTGGAGAGAAGAATGTTATTCCCTCTGGAGGAAGTGGAGTCCAGCTGATGCGATCCCGACTGCCTGTCATTAACCGCTAACAGGAGCAGAGAGGAACTAATGGAGCTTTCAACAACTAATGGACACATGAACATCGATTATTTATTTATCTGTCAATCCCATTTGTTTTCCTCTGGTGCTGCATGCAGCCCATACCATAGTATTAGTGTAGTGTTGGCTTACACAGCAAACAACTTGTTTTTGTACACAGTATTGACATCATCAAATGGATGACAGCTCTAAGGCGTTTTTATCTACGTAGAACATACGAGTATTGATATCTGTGGTTCCCTTCAGTGAAAACTTTCCTGGTTAATTTATAATTTATTTCATGTGAGGGCCTTAATGAAGCTACTTTAATACTACTTTAATGCATAAGATAGGAACTTAGTAGATAAGAAACCAGTAGCGATGAAATGCCTTCTCAGATCGATTTCAGATGGATGTGATCGTAGATCAGAGGAGCAGCGGCCTTCTGTCTGCAGCGGTGATTGTGTCTCATCACAGTATGTTAGCATCAAGATGTTTGTGATGTTTTTAACCAAAGTACAGCAAGAAACCTTTGAATTCATGTCTATTATATAGAAAATGTGTGGTTATCTCAGAGTCTTACGTCTGCTAGAGACGCTTCAGTCGTCTTCATGAACGTCCCAGTAAAATTAAATCCTAACACTGTCTGTCCATCTCTAGATATTTATCACACACACACACACACACACACACACACACACACACACACACACACACACGCAGTGTTAGAATTATGTTTGATATGCAGAGACATTATGGAGGTGGGGCCTCACCATGGCGACGCCAGGGGTCGTGACCTGGAGGCTACCATGCCTGGATGGCCTTTTATAGTAGAGCAGGGCAATTAGACTAGAACAATGGTGTCAGTGATGGATATTTTTTCCAGTGTTGATATGAATTGAGTCAGTTTTTCTTATCTTTGGTCCTGAATGGTTAGGGCAGCAGGCTCTGGATGTTGTGGGATGCTCCATGTTTTGTTTTTTTTTTTGTTTTGTTAAGATTGAAACCGGGTCATGGTGTCCAGTTGTAGGGCAGATTGTGATTTCATCCTCATGTCGGTCATTCTTTTGTTTCATGAGTAATTGACTTCTAGTAGTTAAAAATAAAAGCATTCAAAACCATAAAACACCTGCATTTATAGAAAATAGTGAAACTATCAATGCAGATCTCCTACTGGAGGCTTCAATGTCTTTTTGAATGTGTCCAGTAACATTTTTATTCTACACATCTGTTTCTGCTTTGGGTTCCAGGATTATCACAATGTGTTATTATTATTTTACTTAATCTTTTAAAGAAAGACTGCATTCTTCTTTTTCTTCTCTCAGGCTGTTCCTCCAAGTCGTTCAAGCTGTACTCCCCCAAGGAGCCCCCCAACGGTAGCACTTTCCCTCCTTTCCACCCCGGCACCATGCTGGACAGAGACGTGGGGTGAGTTTGGCGTCCACGCATCACGACAGGCTCTGATCGGTCAGGACTCTGTAGAGTGTAGTTCTGATCTCGCCGTGATGATGACTTTCTACACCGAGTGGAAAGTCTGGAAGAGTCTCTCCGAGACGCACGTCGATCACGTCACAGTAGCCAAAACCGGTTTGACCGGCTGGATGTGTTGAACTGTGGCAGAAGATGTCGTCTTTGATCGTTGACGGCAGCAAACAAAAGGAGCCCAACAGAAAGCATTATTCACCGTAACGTCCAAACTTTACCGGTATATCTTTTGCAATTGATCCAGAAGTTTTATTGGCGATATTTTATCCAATCAGTCTCAGTGTAAATCAGGCGTCAGTCTCCCGGTGGTACGCAGCAGAAAACACCGGTAGAGTTCCTGTGACTAAAGCGAGAATGGAGGAGTGGTTCTGTGAGGTTAGTTTGAAATGCTACGACCACTTTGATGTCGGTGCATCACGACTCGCGTCATCATGGTGAGCTGCTGCTGATGAAATGTGTCTGAGAAGTGTTGCTGTGTTGTATAGTCATACTAGATCCGATCGGAAGGAAAACCGGCTAAATGTAATTCTCTGGTTTCCCCCCCCAGTCCAACCCCGATGTACCCTCCCACATACCTGGAGCCAGGAATAGGGTAAGACTGCTTTGTTTACCTTCAATCCGCTGTGAGAACATTCAAATAAACACAAGATAAGGTTGTGGGAAGTTCTGCTGTTATCTAATTTCTAGTGAGTGGCTGACGAGGCTAATCTAGATTATTGAACCACTTTTTAAAGAGTGATTATTTCTGTTTCTTACCGCATCTGTCATTAAAAGCCTCGAGCTAACCGATCCCAAACTTTCTCCCGTGTTTCCTTCTCCTCTCTCTGACGGCCCAGGAGGCACACGCCGTATGGAAACCAAACAGACTACAGAATATTCGAGCTCAACAAGCGACTACAGAACTGGACAGAGGTTTGCGGGCGGCTTCATTCCCACGCGCTCTCCCACGGTGGGGTGATTGTGTTGCTAACCGGGTGACCGTCTCCCCTCTGCCCTGCAGGAGTGTGATAACCTGTGGTGGGACGCGTTCACTACAGAATTCTTTGAAGACGATGCCATGCTGACCATCACTTTCTGTCTGGAGGACGGACCCAAACGTTACAGTAAGAAACCGACGTGTTCCCTTTAAACCCAAACCCTAAAAATGTTCGTCACCAGTGGGCCGCATGGCATGACATTTTTCTCTCTTTTTCTGAAGCGATTGGCCGGACGTTGATCCCGCGGTACTTCCGGAGTATATTCGAGGGTGGTGCCACTGAGCTCTACTATGTACTGAAACATCCCAAGGAGTCCTTCCACAATAATTTTGTGTCTCTTGACTGTGATCAGTGCACCATGGTCACCCAGAATGGAAAACCCATGTTCACACAGGTGTGTTTTGTCTTTTATTACACACTTTTATTGCTGTTTTCTGCCTGGTATAGTCAATCCATATAATCCATCATTCAATTAAAAGCAGAATAAAACTGGTAAAAAATTAGAAATATTTTATAGAAGGAAGTTTTGTAAATGTCTGGTCACGTCCCCTCCGCATCAGAGGTTCCTTTCTCCCTTCGGGGGGGCTGGGGAGGAGAGAATGTCCCAGAGAGGGGGGGCCACAAAACGCTCTAAACGTGTTTGTTCAGCGATGCGATCGCTGCTTTACAGCCTTGGGTCGATAAGCTGTAATTGAATTTGTTTGCTCTCCGTCTGTGGGCGGGGTCGCCTCCATCGCCGTCCTGCTGACCTCCGATCTGTTGCAGGTGTGTGTAGAAGGACGCTTGTACCTGGAGTTCATGTTTGACGACATGATGAGAATTAAGACGTGGCACTTCAGCATCAGACAACATCGTGAACTCATCCCCCGCAGTATCCTGGCCATGCATGTGAGTGAACAGCGTGGGAGTGGGTCGGTCACAGACGCATTAATGACTCGTGTGTGTGTGTGTGTGTGTGTGATTGTGTATGTGTGTGATCTGTCCTGTGTTGATCTCTCAGGCCCAAGACCCACAGATGCTGGACCAGCTGTCCAAAAACATAACAAGATGTGGCCTGTCCAATTCCACCCTCAACTACCTCCGAGTGAGTGCAGCGCTCGATTTAAACATGACGACCGGCTCGAACCTGATCCACCCGAGTGGATTTTATTAGAGCGTGTAGTCAGGGCAGGGCTTTGAATCAGAATGTTTTGCTAATCGGTTCATTCGGAACATAAATAGGTAGATAGGTTTGGGACTTTTAAATTGGCAATTAAAGCAATAAGTTGACATACTGATTTGTCCCTACAGTAAACAGAACAACAGCACTGGTACAGTTACAGAACAGAGGATGGAGAGTCAGGAACACGGAGAAGTTGCGGCAGCTTATGATGCAACAAAGTTTGTATAAGTCAGAGTGTCAGAGCTCACTGGGAAGCGAATACGTTAAGCTCAGAACAAAGAATCTTGTGATCGGTCAAGAACAGAAAGAAAACACCGATAAATGTCCAGAGCGTCAGAAGAAGTCCACTGAAGGAGATTAATCGATACAAAGCGCTGGCAGTACGGGGAAACACTGCACTGAAAACGACTGGCAGCCAAAGAGTTAATGTCTAAATCAAACATTTTTTCAGATTGACAGATTGCAGTGTTTACCTGTTATGAACGTTTTTGGTTTCATGTTTGTTTCTGGCAAAATACCAGAAGTTTCTGGTTTTCAATTTTGAACCCACTGCTGGTGGTTTTTATGGATTCCTGTCAGGCGACTGACGGGCTCTAGAATGACCCCTGACGACTTCTGGAACCAGGTCTTGGTGAGATCGTTGTTCGTTTTTGGATGTCCGAGCTTTATCTTCCTCGCAGAAGGAGATATCTTCAAGGATTTGCTGATCCTTGATGGAATCCATCAGAACCTCGAGAGGTGAACCAGGAAGCAAAGCGGCCCCCAGAGTTTCCCTGAGCCTCCGCTCTGCTTCGTCTCTCAGCTAGATGGTCCTGAGCTACTGGGGTCGACTTCTTTTTTAATTTTAATTTTATACACTGTTATAATCCCCGAAGGGAAATTAAGAACGCACACTCTAGTTTTTGTTAGTCTCAATCACACGCATGCATATTAGTGTGTACAGGCCCCTGTAATACACACAACCACACACAAGGGGGCTGCAAGCATGCAAGGGAGGTAGAGTGGCAGGCAGCTCCTTCTTGGTGCGCCTCAAATGAGCAATTTGTAAAGGGGACGGCACCTTGCTCAAGGGTGCCTTGGCAGTGCTCCGGAGGTGAGCTGACACCTCCCACTGTCAGCTCACCTCCGGGTATTTTTTGGGCGGGAGCGGGAATCGAACCACCAATCTTGAATCATAGGACGACCTGCTCTACTGCCCGCTTTACCACTGAGCCACTGCCACCCCTTTTGTGCTCGTTGGTCGGCGGGGGAGAACGTCTTGTTTGGTGTGAGCTCTAATGAGAAGCTCTACTCAGGAAGTAGTTTGTGTTTGATGTGGAAAAGAAACGGGAACATTTGTTGGGTTGATATTTTGAAGCTTGATTTGGGAGATTTGGTCATCGCTGCTGATGTTTGGTGTATTTTGCTTGAGGAAGACGATGCTGTCGGTTATCACACGACTGAAAGTTAAGGTCTGTCCGAGCTCTGTTTTATCAATGTTCTTAGGGGACATCTTTATGAAGCTCCAGGACAGAGTTTGATCCCTGTTGATGAGTTGGAACCGTATCACTGTTCTACCAACACGGGCTTGACTGGAACTGTGGGTTTGTGGTTGCATGAGATGCTGGTGCAGAGGAAATGGGATCAAAGCTCTTGGTCAGACTGGTTCAGACACTGGTCATGTGGAGTTCTACAGGGTTTAGAACCACCTCAGCTCTGTCAATGAGATGATCTGATGAGAGGAGGACATGTGTTACATGTGGACTGAAGTGTTGTTTGTGCTGCAGCCTTTAAACATGGAAACACGACCCTAAAACACGCTGTAACACGTGATCTCTGCTTGCGACCCCCAGCTGTGTGTGATTCTGGAGCCCATGCAGGAGCTGATGTCCAGACACAAGACGTACAGCCTCAGCCCCAGAGACTGCCTCAAGACCTGCCTCTTCCAGAAATGGCAGAGGATGGTGGCGCCGCCAGGTAGGCGATGGACCAGCTGACGTAGATGTACAGTAGGTAACCCCCCCACCCCACCCCTCAGCTAAACCGTCTTCATCTGTCATTGCAGCCGAACCGTCGAGACAGGCCCCCAACAAGAGACGGAAGCGTAAGATGTCGGGTGGCAGCACCATCAGTGGGGGAGGAGGAACCAACAACAACAACAACAAGAAGAAGAGCCCAGGAAGTGGCTTCCCCTTGTCCAGCCAGGTTCCAGTGAGTTGATCGCGGCCATCTAGTGTCGGTGCTCTGCTATTACGCCTGAGAGGAGCGGTCCTCACGTCAAATGTCCCGCTTGTGTTTGCGTCTGCTCAGGACGTGATGGTGGTCGGAGAGCCCACGCTGATGGGCGGGGAGTTTGGCGACGAAGACGAGCGCCTGATCACGCGGCTGGAGAACACGCAGTTCGACGCGGCCAACGGCATCGACGACGAGGACAGCTTCAACAACTCCCCGGCGCTGGGCTCCAACTCGCCCTGGAACAACAAGGCCCCCTCCAGCCAGGAGAGCAAGAATGACAACCCCACCTCACAGGCGTCGCAGTAGAGTCCAGATTCACCTGCAACCTCAACGCAACCCCTCTCAGAGCCCCCCACCCCCACCCCACCCCGCCCCAATAGCCACCGGTGCAGCAGATCATGACCCATCAGCAACTCCAGACGTCACCTACAGACAGCCTGACAGGGGGGTCAGGAGCTGGGGAAAGTTTCACAACTCCTATTTATTACCGTGACCCCCCCCCCCCACACACACACACACACACATTTAGGCACTGAGTCCAACCCATCATCCCCCACCACCGTCCTCATGCTATTACTAATTCTCAGTTTGGACAGCGACGGAGGAGGGGTGGGGGTTCATTCTGGGGGAGAACTGCACACTAAATTATCCTTTTAAATGTAGGAATGGGGTGGGGGTGGGCAGGGGGTGACATTTGTATCGAGGGGGGGGGGGGCAAGTTGCTTAAGAACCTCTTGTCCACCCATTCAGTAAACTGACTCTCAATTCTAGGCTCTTCTCTGTTGATGCACAAGTCACTTCTGTGTGTGTGTGTGTGTGTGTGTGTGTGTGTGTGTGTGTGTGTGTGTGTGTGTGTGTGTGTGTGTGTGTGTGTGTGTGTGTGTGTGTGTGTGAGAGAGAGAGAGAGAGTTAGCAGGGAAGGTGGGGGGAGCTCCTTGTATGTCCTGGCTGAAACAGAGAAACCAGAGTTGAGAGTCGGGATGCGAACCTATTACAACCCACACACCAGTTGAGCTGAGGCACAAGGGAAACACTCAATGATTGAAGGATTTCTGACACCCCCCACGACCCCCCCTGTGCCGAGCCGTCTCTGATTAGACGACAACGGATGCAGTCTGTCAAACAGAGCATTTGCAACACATATTCAATCTCGCACACACACACACGCATACAGTGACACGTTTTAAGAGTTTTTATACAGGATATATTTCCCTAGAATGTCTCTATGATTTGTTTTAAAGCCTTCATTTCAATCTTTTTTATTTTCTACCAATACTAAAAAGCTACAAACCAAGGAGCAACACAGGACTTTTATCCCCCTCCCCTCTAAAAATATATTGTTTTTATCTTTTATGTTTATAAAAGAGAAATAATTTTAGCGTGGATGTTTTTATTTTTTGCCTTTTTTGGTTCCTTTTTTTTTTTTTTTTTTGAGATTTAAATTTTTGTGTATTTGTGCTTGTATATTTAAGGTAGTAGCAAAGTTCTGTCTGACTGTAATAAAATGTATTCTTACTTAGATTTACCTGAAGCCATCCCGATCTAATGTAAAGAAACAAAAATGAGAAAAAAACACTCATCCACTCCCCTTCATCTCTCCACTTCCTCTTTCCTCATCCCTCTTTTTTTAAAACTTGTGTAAATTAAATAACCCCCCCTCTCCCCTCGAGGGTACAACGGCACCACGGAGTGATTTTAGTGCTTCTGTTTTTGTATTTATTTTTAAAAATGATAGACATTCTCTTGATTTCTTCCACTGGACAGACGAGTTTTGTTGCTCGACAAACAAACGTGGTTTTTGTTTATCTGGTGAACAACAGTCAGCTGGTGTATCCAGCAGAGCTGCGGCTCCATCTGTTGGGTTCTTTACGTTTCTTTACAGCAGCGGTCTGTCCCTCCTCCAGCCCCCACCCCACCCCCACCCTGTAGGAAAATCATTGTTTGATATATATTTTTTTGATTTGGTTAGTTTCTGCCCTTGATTATTAATGTATGGTACCAATAAACTACATTTTCACTTTAGGGTTTTTGTGTGTTGAATCTTATAAAGTTTGAAGTTCTAGCTGGAATACCATTGAATTCCGTGTTTTCTGAAGCTGCAGGAGTTCAGAGTGGCTGTTGTGAAGGTTTTAGTAGGAATCAAACACAGTGTTGATCATTTGCATCTTTTAATAGTCATGAACGTCCAGTCGGCTGTGGTGAAGTAGACGTCCAGAATGGAAGCATTAGAGAACAGTCGGCGAAGCGTTGCTAGGGGTTACAGGTGGCGAGGCTGTAGCCCAGACACGCCCACTCGTTGGTCCTCTCAGTGAAGCCTGGCTCAGAATTCAGTCCGCTGGCTGGAGTAAACATAAACAGTACGAATGAGTGTCATTAAATCCAAATGTAGGTTACCTTGACAACTAAAGTAAATAAAGGATTCCACAGATCACATTCACATCATTTCTTCTTATCTAATATAAAACAGACTTGTATACTAGTGATAATTGCCATCCAGTCTGTTGTTTGCCTGCTGCTCTTGAACGCACCTGACAGCAGCCTGTTGAGGTTGCAGTAGTTCTTGCCATCATCCAGGCGGCTGTTGAACCCGATGGAGGTGGACTGAGCCTGAAGGGGTCCGGAAGTAAATCACAGAATGAATCCGCTGCGTCATTTCACACCATGAGGTCGTGGCTCGTACTCACAGACACATGGCAGCCGCCGCCTGCCAAGATGGGACGCAGCGTGAACGTCACATGTTCGACCTCGGGGCCCTCAGGAGACGTGTGATTGGCTCTGATGGATTGAGGAGTGACGGACACGAGCTGGAACAAATGTAAGTATATTGATCAGTCTTCTATTGGTGTTAGATCCGATCATTTCTGTTTCCAGGACAGACGAGAGGCGGATCTTACCGTGAAGTGACATTCACTGCAGCCCATCAGCGGATTGAAGGCCTGGATCTGTTCCACCAGTTTGCTGCTGATGTCAGCGCAAGGAGTTTCAAACAGCCTTGAGAGGAAGAGTTTGGACACATTCAGGAAACACCGTCAACGATTCAGTATCAAAGGTCAAAAGTCAAATTCTCACCAGAGTGTCCTGCAGAAGGCGTGGTACGGGATGGGCACAGGGGCCGGGACGGCCGCCGGCGAGCTGAATAAACCTGCCAAGAGAGCGGAAGCCAGCAGGAGAGTCGTCATGGTGACGGTGATGCAGGGTTCTCTGTCCAGTCAGACCGTGTTCCTGAAGATAACTGGAGCGGCTGCTCCCTTTATAAGCAATCCCGCCTTCATGAGGCGGAAACGAGCCGTGAAACGCGATGAAGGTGTGATGTATGACCGCTGGGCGCCTGATGATGATGATGGGCTCCTAAGGCTTTAACAGTGTGGGGGTCACAGGTCACATCCATCCCGCCATTCACAGCCTCCCACCTGATGATGTCATCATCCAACGATTTAACACAGGACTGATGGGACGGAGATCATCAGACCTCCAGCTTGATGAGAGAGAATAAAAGCATTTCATGCATGACATTTGTTTTTCATCATGTAGTCATGTGATCTACTGGGTGGAATCTTATCTCTCATCTTTATGGCGAGCCGCTTTGACATTTGGTCACATGGCTTTGAGTGGAAAACAATAAGTTTTCAACATATGGGGATTCAACTGTGAACACCCATCCATATCATTAGTGATGAAGGAGCTTCAATGAACGTTTTAGCAGTGTGACATGAGACAACATGTGACAACATTAATAACAAAAGACATGCATGAAATCTTGTTACTCTTCTTTATTACGATGGAGGTCTGACATCAGTCACATGTGGCTTAACTGAGAGACAAAGAGGATGTTAGTTATACATTAAACAAAAACAAACAAACAATTCAAATAGTTATGTATGATTTAAAACTCATTTTCAAAGCACGAAGGAAGCGTGATGAAGGTCAAAGATTTGTTGCTACGCCATTTATTAAAAATATCTCTTTCTTTATGAAACAGGCTTGGAGACAAAAGTGTCAACAAACCATTAATGCTTAGCAAACATCGTCAAACCATAAGTGACGAAAGCTGGATGTGGTTTTGGACATGAAAACATTGCTTTCCATAATGTTAATATTAACTCCTTTCCACATCAGGACATGAGAAACTTAGTGCTGACACCACATAAATCCCAATCTGTCATAATTCAAGATCCATTGTTGCCACAAAACAAAAGAGAAGGAAGTTCTTCTGCTAATTCAGCACAAACTGGGTTCTACATTCCTCTCCTGCAGTCTGGGTCTCAGGAACAAAAAAGAGTGACCCCCGAGGCTGAGGAGGAGAAGAGTCCTGGACCTGGACCACGATGAAGCACCGGCAGCATCCTCACTATGATCACTAAATCTCTTTTCTGGGCTGGGGAGTAAAGTAATCCAGTCAAAGTTGCCGGATGCCCACTTTGTTGGAACAATCTCAACCAAATGACTCTGGGTTAACCCTAACCCTATACCTAACTCTAACCCCAAACCTAACCCTAGACTTAACCCTAACCCTAAACCTAACCATAACCCTAATCCAAATCCCAATCCGAACCCTACCATCTTCAAAATTCATGTTCAGCCGTATAATCTTTAATAACTCCAAACATCTGGGATCCCGTCACTGATTTGTGACGTTCAGCACAGCATTAGTTATGACGTGAACTGTGCTGATGTTAGAATTTAACTCAGAACAGTTCGTATTTATGGCCACTAGGTGGCAGTGTCGATTATACAAACTGCCGAACACTATAGCTTTCTCTTCGAATATCTTCTTTGGTTATTTCATTAGAAAAGTTTTAAATCCACAAATATAAATATTCTCAAAGAAAGTCTACTTTTGGGTGTCTTTAAGAAAGAAATGGACCTATGTATTAACTCAATTTAGCTAAAAACAAAAACAGGTTTTAAAAAAATAAATTTGTTTTCCCAGTTCAATACTAAAACGTTTAATAATAAAACGTAAAGTCCTTTTGACTCTGAGTTTAACCAGTTTGCTGGTTTATTGATTCCATTATTTTATATAATATTTTATTGTATAATAAAATAATAATAAAATTCATTCATGTTATCATTTTTATTTTATTAGACACTGAAAAAAAGTTTCCTCATCTGGATATTCAAACTTTTTCTATTGTCAAAGATTTAAAGTTTTAAACGGTTTATTCAAACTGGAGATTTAACAGACAGACAAATAAACAGACACAGACAAACAAATAAACAAACAGGCAAACAAACAGACAAACAAACAAGAGTTTGTGTTCCCCAAATCAATGTGTTTCCACCATCTCTAATTTTAAGTCGATTATTGTGAATTTTTGGTATAGAAATGTCGGGGGCTGCTGAGGGCACCCCCCACCCCCTACCGGCTCTAAAGACACCCACTTGTTGAATGTGGAATCAATGTGACGCCCGCATGTTGCCCCCCCCCCGCAGCCGTTCCGTGGGTGCCGTGGAACAGGAACACGTGACATCTTCTGACTCAGCGACGGGACGCCGTCATGTGACGCAAGTCCAACTCCCACGCTGCTCAAGCACCGAGCGTGACGGCTGTGATGTGAAGTCCTGTGATGGGTAACGAGTAGGTCAATACCTGTATTTACTGGTTGCTATCGCTGCCAATAAATACGGGTGATGACTATTCTGATTTACAGTTGATTTCCATTTTTCTCCTTGAAGACATTGAAGCCCCAAAGTTATGATGGGATTGATTCTAGGGCCCGTCACCTTCAGGTCAACACACGGTAATGACCAGAAGTGGATTCAATGATCTGAAGTTACACATTTTATTTTTCTGCTTCTGTAGACAAAGACGTCACAAACAAACACAGCGTTTCCCAGTGTCTCGGCTTTCAGAGCATCAATATCACAGTTCTGTGTGTGTGTGTGTGTGTGTGTGTGTGTGGGGGGGCTTCCTCCTCTCAGCAGCAGCTCCACAGCTGCTTCTCCGGCTTCTTCTTGTTCAGGAGTTTGAAGGAGCCGCTGTGCATCAGGGGGTTCACCGCTGACGGTTTCTTCTGCCTCCTCAGTTTGGCGCCGATAGCAACCACAATGTCCTCCACCTGATCCTGCTGGGGGGGCGCCGTCTCCTCGTCGCCCCGTCGCCCTCCTGGGTATCTGTTGGACGGGTTCTTGGCAGATGTCTCAAAAAACATCATGCCGTGGGCTTTGGCGAAGCTCCTCGCCCGCTCCTGGCTCACCTGGTCGGGGTTGCTGTGGGGGTCACGAAGGTCACTCTTGTTACCCACCAGGAACCTGGATGGAGAACAGGAAGTGGACAGAAGAGACAGCGTTCAGAGCTGCGTCTGTTTGCTCCACCTGTGTGAAGCTTCAGGGATGTGACTACCTGGGAATCTCCTGTCCGAGGGAATTCCGCCGGCACTCCTCCATCCAGGAGTTCAGGCCGTGGAAGCTGGTGGGACTCGCGACGTCGTATATGAAGAGCACGGCGTGGACGTTCCGATAGTAGTGCTGCACCATGGATTTCCGGAAACGTTCTTGTCCCGCGGTGTCCCACAGCTGGAGCTGATGGGGTGGGGGTGAAGTGGGATGGTCAACAGGAAAAAGCAAACAGAGTTTTCACAACTGCTGGCAGCTGGAGGAAGTTACGTTGGACAAGATGTGAAGCCCAGAAAGAAGAAATGAGAAAGTAGGAAGGGAAGGCACGGAGAGGAAAGACCGAGTGTTGAAATATCTCACAGAGAAAAACACACACGTGGAATGAGTCACCACCGAGACGGAACAAAGACCTGATCCACAAAATAAACCAGCGATCAACGGTTTCATGAAAACACACTGAAAACACGTCCTACACACTGGAAGGCCCACCTGAACTGACTGACATCCTGTCAGCCACCTACCGGGTCACTGCTCAGCCTTCCTCTGCTGTGTCTGAAGATTAAAACTGATCATTTAACAGAGTCTGTCTGAAACCTGTAGAACTCTATGGAGACACGTCCCACGCAGGATTCAGAACCCTGTCGTCTTGTTCTGCACCAACAAACAGGTTCCGACATGAAGGAAGCTCTGCATCCTTCAGCCTGACACGGATTCATGGAATTCAGCAGCGCCAAGCGGTACCGGAGGGACACCTCTCCTCACGTGGAGTCCCTGCGGGTCTGGAAGGCTTCACGGGTTCTATCCAGACCGTTTGGACCCACAAGAGTCCACACTGGAGGTTTAGAACTTCTCCACATCACTACATCTTCACTAAACGACACTTTAACGATGTTCGGCCGCGCGTAGTCGTTTGGCAGTTTTGCGCACAACGAACACGCGAATTAGTTCCCATTTCCAACATGTTTTGAATGAAAGCTTAAACCTTTACTTGCCTTTATTTTCTCTCCATCTACATCGAGCACTCTGTCGTGGAAGTCCACCCCGATGGTGGCCTCCACCCTCCCGGGAAACTCTCCGGCGCAGAGTCGGTACGTGAGGCAGGTCTTCCCCACCCCGGAGTCCCCGATCACCAAAACTTTAAAGGTCCGGCAGCGCGTCCGCAGCGACGACACGCTCCCCAAAGAGCTGGAAAACTCCAGGGACGACTCCATTGACCGACACCAACTCGACGCCACCGCGGGAAAACAACGCACCCAGACGCAGAAACCTCCGGCGGCACGTCGCCGGGTCTCGGTCCTCCAGAGTTCCTGGAGTGGGACTGACCTTTACGCGCGGAGATGATTGGACTGTGACGGTGGAAACCGGATCCAATCACGAGCACCGACCAGCATGAGGGCTTCAGATCTGGAGGTGGATCCGGATCAAGATGCTCGTTCGGATTTTTTGCCACTTTTTCTATTTTAACAAGTAATGATTACACAAACAACTTGTTGACGTCATGTTAGTATCAGGTTTGAGTTCAGGTTTTGTTCAATTCCTTTGATTAACTTTAGATACCCCCTTTTTCAGATAAAAAAGCAGTTAATAAAGGTTAAAGGTCATCTGATTACAGGATTTCCTTTATTGGTTTAATAAAGGAAATCCTCAAAAAACACAGGAGAAACATGTAAATAAAGTTTTTTTTTTCCAGAGACCACACAGAAGTTCCTAAAATCACTTGAAACACAGGATGAACAGAAAAACTGGGTTGACTTTACAGCTGATACTGTTGGGGGGCTCCATTCATCTCATTAAATCTTTTCTTCCTTTGACCTCCATCCATTGAGGAAAGCCGTTTTTAAATCTGTTGGATCCATTCTGATCTCGATATGCCGACATCACAAAACTGTTTCCACAAAGACTCTCAGACAAACGTCATGGGCGGGGGGGACCATCCATCACCTGTCGTTACTAAACTTCTATTCCTGCTTCATGCTGACGACCACCTGCAGACGACGAGTTTTCACCCACCCAATACCGGTCATGTGTGACGGTCAAGATTGTTCCGGGTCTGACCCGACCAACCTGGACGGCTGACCCAGATCTGGTCGGTGGCGGCAACACAAACAAACAAGTCAGTTGTTTTGTTTTAATACAAAAATCCAGAAATCATACATCACCCACTCAAACGTCATCTTTCACATTGGAACAAACTGGGGGGTGGAGAGGGGGCAGAGAACAAATCCTAGGTGCTCATGCATTTATGCTACTCCCCACTCGTCACCCGCGGTGACGGGCCTGAGAGCTGACCTTCGACCTCCAGAGGAACCGTCACATGCTTGAGTGTTCCCACGTACGTGCACACAAACTGCTGCTAATGGCAACTGCCGTCAGGCTCCGCATAACCACTTCAACCAGGTAGAGATCATCAATAATGGGTTTTATTGATCCGTTATGGACAGGAAGGTGTGTATGTATTGCTTTGATCTATCAGTACTATGTAAAAACTTGAGTAAATCTGAAATGGAGCACAACAAACAACCTCTACAGTTTCTTCATACTGTGCTACAAGGCGCTCCATTAAAAGCAGTCGGGATTCTTCCCGATCTTGACCGGGGACAGACGGGAAGCTCAGTCTGCTGGGAACAGGAAAAGGAAAACCGTTCACTAGTGACGCGACTCTTGTGCTGTCCGGCCAGAGCTCCGGGCTTCGTCGCGTTTCTCAGCCACGAGTCGACTGGCAGTCGCCGGATGCCCTCGGTCAGCGTCCTCCTGACTCCTCCCGCTGCTGCTAAGCTCCCGACAGATCCGGCTCAGACCGGATCTGCCCAGGCTTCCGTCTCCCAGTGACAGAAAAGGCTGATACTGAAGGAAATGAGCCGTTTTTAAAATCAGGGACCGCTGCCTTTGATCGGCGTCAGACCAGAACCAGAACCGGACTCCAGTTTCTCACCCATCATCGCCAGACCAGGGTGGATAAATAACTTGATTTCATTTCATTGCTGATTGTTTCTGAGGACAACAGTTCATGAAAGTCTGTCAGTTTCTTCCGATGTTTTTTTTTTTTTGCCAATAGCTTCATGTGTAGGAAGTTTAACCAGCTCTGTTAGAAAAGTAAAACGGACATTCTGTTAACCCCCCCCACCCCACTCCCCCAGTACACATAACCACACACATGCTCTCAGCACACACGTACACACAGTCCTGAATTTTGTCATGTGGGAGAGAGCCAAGCCATGCCAGGTCACAACCGATTAAGCTAAGCCAAAGAACGAAACACTCAAATGTTGGCTTCCCGTGTCTGGCTCCGACCAAACGGCCAGGCGTGTCACAAGGCTCTGTGCTCGGCCCGGTTTCCTTTCTCATCCGTCCTTGTTCTGTTGTGCTCACATCTCATTGGCTAACTCCTCCGTTTCTGTGGAAACGTCTCCATTGGCCAGCTTGGTGTTCTCGTCGTACCCGGGTGGCGTGAACGCTAACGTGTAGGGGTAAAGCTTGTGACACTCGGCGCAGTACAACTCGGCACGCTCCCTGCAGTCGCCCAGCGCGCCGCTTCGAAGACAATCCAGCACCTCTATGCAGATCTGGAGCGGGAAGAGGAAGTGGATTTATTCGTCTCTCATTGGTCGACGGGGGACGAATCGTTCCGGGATAGCTCACCTGGATGTTCCTGTTGTCCAGAGACTCGTCTAGCGCGGTGGCGAGCTCCGCCGCTTTCCTTTCCGTTGATGCGTCCAGATACACCATCATCCTAGCAGCTGCAGAGTAGATCGACAGCGAGCCTCAGAGGAAGACCCGAACCAGATAACTACGTGTGTGTGTGTGTGTCACCCACCAGCCAGTCGGTGTGGTATGGAGTTTGAGTGCTTGGTGAGGTAGGCCTGGTTGAAGCTCTTGGCGTTGCTGTCGCCGAACAGCCGGGTGATCTCCTGCTTCAGCACCGTCCTGACCACCCCCGGCAGCTCCTTGCTCTCCGAGACTACAAAACCATGGGGGGGGGGCAAAGGGAGAAGGCGGCGGTCGGTATAAAGTTAGAAAGGATCTGAGATGAAGTGGTTGTCAAACCACCTTCATCTTCAGGCACCAACACGAACCAACGGGCACTTTGGTGACAGTTTTCTCTGTTCAGCTTTTTTTTTTTTAAAATTGATTGTTGTGAAGAAAATTAATTCCTCATTTCACAATGACGTTGTTCCACCTGACGTGAAAACGGCGGGATACAGACAAGCGACTGTCATACCTCCTTTAAAAAAGCGCACTAGACACTGGTGGAGCCAGGGATGGTCCGCGTCGATGGCCAGCGCTCTCTTCACCGATTGAAGCATCAACAGGTACTTTTCTGAAAACACAGCATGGATTCAAACCTCGGTGAAGCAGGAGACACAATGTCACCGCGAGTGACTGAACCCACCTTTCCTGAAGTAGATCTCAAAAGCTAGTAGGTGTGTGTCTATTTTATCTTTAACTAGATTCTTGAGGGGCGTCAGGAACTTGATGGCTTCTTCTAGCGGGTTTTCCACCTGCAGAATAAAAAGCGTCAACACCTTCACCGCTTTGAGATGTCAAGCCCTTCGCTCTCCACGCGGCGCTCTGACCTTGACCAGTTTGTCAGGAATCAGCTCCTCTTTGGGGCCTCCGATCTCCTCGTCGTCGTCTTCCTTCTTCTTCTTTTGGTTTTTCAGCTGCTTCTCCTTCTCGGCATTCTTCTTCTCCTCCTCCAGCTGGGCTTTCTTCTGGGCTCTACGCTGCTTGTTCCTCAGCTTCTTCAGCTCTTTCTCTGACAGGTTTGCTGATGGAGGGGGAGCGGCGAGTTAATAAGAGTCAGTTCAGAGCTCCTGCGCTCAAACGCCCCCCAGATCCTCACCCGTGTCGGCTTGCAGCTCCTTGCTGTCATCAATCAGGGGGCTGTCGTGGAGACTCAGGTAGATCTGGATGGCCAGGATGGCAGCCTTGTAGTAGAATGGATGCATCCGGAGAACGTCCTCCAGCTTCAGCAGGTCCACGTAGGAGCGCAGCGTCATCTTCCTCATGCAGTAGGTGTGGAAGTCAAACTGGTCGTCTGTGATTTCCACAAAATGCTGAAGGAGCAGAGGGAGGAGGGAGTGTCAGGCGTCTCGCTCAAATGCAAACGTCTCCGGCGCTAAAGGCGTCGCTGACTCACGCGTTCGATCTCGTGGCACTTCTTCAGGGCTTCCCCAAACTTGTTCATCCCCTTGTAGGCGAGGGCGCACTCAGTCTGGAACCACATGCACTGCATCTCGTTCAGGTTCTCCACGGCGGATGCGCCCTCCTAGACGGAGATGAAGGAAAAGAGAAAAGAGAAGAGGCTCAGCCGGCGTGAGAACCGCTGCTCAGGGGAGAGTTCTCCAATCCTTCATCGAATTAAAACCGAATGGAACACCTCCCAAATGACCAGCAGGCACCTCTCCAGTGAACAAGACGCGTCCACAAAGGTTTCTTAAGAGTTTCCCCCAATAAACCTCACCTGAGAACGACCCCTGACCCTGTAACCACGGCAACACAAAGCGGCCTCTCGGTTGTGTATGAACGGAGCTTTAATTTGCTGTCATTCTTGTGGAGGACGAGGCCTGACGAGGCCGATCAACCAATCAGATCAATCTCTAGTAAGTGCTGATTCATGTTAATTCAGGTTTTAACCCTTTGTCGACTGGATTGGTTCCAGGTGAGGTTTACATTTATCAGTGACCGGGATTTTGACATGGTTCTGCTCGTGTGCGCGCCCACACGCCATCTCTCACCCGTGTGAACTTGGAGCACATTTCCTCGGCCTCTTTGATCATACCAGCCTTCAGCATGTACTTGGCACACTTGGAGTTGATGAATCTGTCAGCTGTGTCCAGCGCTTGGGCCTCATCCATCCACTGAGCCGCCTCTCTGATGTTCCCAGCGTGCTGCGGGACGACAAAGGTCAACACGACAGCGGCGACCAGCACGCAAGCATCACCGGGCCGAGATACGCGACGTACGCTACCTTGTAAATCTTGGCTTTGATGAGGAAGAGCTCGATGAGCGTGGGCGTGCTCTCGATGGCTGCGTTGATGTATTCTAGAGACAGCGTCTGCTGGCCAATCATGTCATAATGCTGAGCCAGGAAGTACTGCACCCAGAGCAACGTGGTTGGAGGTTCCTCCTTACCGTCGTCTGTGGGGGATTACATTAGTTTCGTTAGTAATCTGGTAAATCATCCAACACATCCTCAGAACCAGACAGACACTTTCTATTCTGCTTTCAGATGAGACTTCAATTCCTGCTCAGTGAGGTCAGCAACTTTAACGCACTCTGGTGCTGGAAAACACACACATCTGATTATGAATGCCATCAGATTATTTCTGACAGACTTATTTGGCTGCACTGGAAACCCCAGATGCTCCACTTTATTTTAAATACATAAAAAAATTCTTTTATTTAATCGAATCAGGGACTGAAGGATCTGCATGCAATAAAATGGCACTGGTGATCATCACGTTCTCACCATTCTGGTTGAACATTCGACAGTTTTTCAGTGAGGTTTCATAGCCGACGACCAGCTCCTCTATAATCGCCACCTGCAGGGAGAAGAGAGCTTGTCACCTCATGGTGAAGGTCTGAACATCAGCGTTAGCCTCTTAGCCCTCGAGTGTCATCGTCAGACCCGTCCTTGCTATCGGACCTTTTCTTTGTCGTTGTACAGCGATTTGAGGGTGGTGAAGACGGGCGGACAGCCTTTACTCAAGTTCATCCTCAGGTATCTGTCCAGACACTCTCTGAACTTCTCACCTGTGGAGAAACATGGAGACATGGAGGAGAAGGTGAACACCTGCTCCACGTCGGTTGCTCAATATGTTTTCAATCGTTTAAAAATAGCGTGAATGAATGCGTTTGATTAATGCCTGACCAGAGAGGAAGGTCAGAGGCAGCCGTCGGGGAACGAGTCCTCTGGGAAACTTGTCCCAGGCTTCTTCGTAGATCTTGTACCTCTGCTCCACGCTGCCTGTGAGACAGAAACAACACAGCTGGGATCTGAGCGATGAAGGAGAATGTTTCAGGGACACTGGATGTTTGGTGGATATGTCTCATACTTGGTTTGAGGGCTTTTTCGAGGCCGTGGTAGTACGACCAGTTCTCTGGGTTCCTCTCCTGCAGGTGGCGGTAAATTTCCGTGGCCTCGTCCAGACGCTCCAGGTTCAACAGCAGCTCTCCTGCAGGAACACACAAGCTCAAACTCACACAGCAAGCACATTTTAAAGATGGAGAATCCAAAGGCAAAGAAATATCACATTAAACACCTCTGATGTTTTTGACCTCAGGCTCTACATGTGGGATCTGATCCAAACACCATCCGTCACCCCCCACTGAAAGGCATACAGCCACCGGTGCGAATAACACATTTTCAGGCTTCTAGGAGGTTTGGGTCAGTGACATACCTCGCGTCTCCTCCACGGCCAGCTTGTCGCAGATCTGTTTCTCGTAGTTGCAGAGATGCTCCAGCGCCTCCTTGTGCAGGCCTGCTTCCCTCAGCACCTGGTTCTGGTAAAGCAGCAGTTCGCTGTACTCGTAGTCCACTTTGTCCGGAGACGTCTGGACAAACGCAGCTGTGTTAGCAAAGTCTGACCCCGACGCCTCGCTTCAGGTCATCCACACCTGTAGAGGGACACGCCGAGCGGTCGGCGGGCGTCACCTGTTGTGTTTTCCTGAACTCCTCGATGATCTTTGCTGCCATCTCATAGTCTTCCAGGAGGTGGTAGGCGATGGCGTAGCCGATCCACGAGGCGCGCTGCGCCGGACGCAGCTGCAGCAGCTGGTACCGCGTCTCCTGCAGCCGACAGTGGAAAAGGCTAAATTTAGCTCAGGTCCTGTGTGACGACTCTGATGTGGGGCCTGCTGGGACGAAAACCTCTGACGTAACCGTCGACACCACAAAAGAGGAGGAGATTTTGAAGATTCATCAATTTGAAAACAGATTGTCAATAGATATCTAAAAAAACAACAAACTGAACGCGCGCTGCCTCTCACCCCCCATGTTAATCCTCTCAACAACACTTTTATCTCTCCATTTCACACCCCTGATTGAATAAGCGGCTAAATCCATCCTCCTTTGTCCCAGGAGAGCTGGTCAAAGCTGTAAAGACCGACTGCAACCTGAGATCTGTGGCCGATTCATCACTTCCTGTCACACTCAGGGAAACACTGACTGGCTCTCACCCTGTAGCCCTCCAGGTCCCTCATCTGGATCTGCAGCAGCGACAGGTCTCTTAGGATCTGCAGGTTATCCTTGTCCCACTTCAGAGCGTTGCGGTAACACTTGATGGCCTCGTCGTATTTCTTATCCGAGCGCTGCAGCAGGCCGTAGACGTGCCAGCCTGGGGTCAGCGGGGTTAAGGAACATGGGAACGATCACAGCGACACCACCTGGTAGCAAGGAGCAGACTCGACTGGTCCATGACGGAATAATCATTTGATGAGGCTTTAACTACTTTTTAAAAAAAATCCCCATTGATGCCACTTTCTACAGCCAACTTAAAATTAAAAAAGGAAAACAGAAAAAACCCTGAAGTTGCACTGATGTCTGCAGCATCCATCAAAAGTGCAGACTCAGAAGTAAAAGTAACTTTCAGATATTTTTCTATTAACTTATCATGTAGACTGTAAAATACCACAAAGTTAACTCTGACTAAGGCCATTATGAGCTATAAAATAAAAACACTGCAGGTTGTTTAGCTGCTGACAAAGGTGCCTGGGCTCACCGCAGAACATGAAATATTTAGAAAGTGGATTTCCTCCCAAAATCCTGACCCTGGCAGATGGGGGCAGGGCGCTCAGCTGAGGTCCGGCCCAGCCTGGCTAACAAAACGCCAGCAGGAACCGTGAACAAGGATACAGACGTGGCTCCGGAGGTCGTTGCGCAGGCCTCTTCTCACCAGGTCGTACGCCTCCTCCTTCTTCCCCAGACAGTTCAAGGTCAAGCCCTTCATGGCCAAGGTCTCTGGGGGGGGGAGGAGAGCCTGAGTGAGAGAGGGTTTCATGCATCTCACCATCTCGCTGATCCACGCTCGATGCTCACCTCCGTGTTCGGCAAACTTGGGGTTGGACAGAATTTGTTTGCAGAACTTGAGCCCATTTCTGTACTGCTTGTGTTCGTAACATCGCTGTCAAAGAAGAAGATAAAGATACAATTTAGCTTTCAAAAGGTATCACTAATGCTACGTAACACTCTTGTCCAACATGCGGCGTGCTACAAGACGGTCCTCTGTTCACTACCACTGTGTTCGGTTCCCGCGGTTCCCACTAAGTAGGAAGCCATCCATACGGTTTTAGTATACTAAACAGCAGGTTAACATTCTGATGGACTCGGTGGTTGAGTGTCGATCAACAACAGTAAAAACACTCAGACACCATCATCTGTAGCGGTGAAAAAAAAAAAAAAAAGACGTTATCTTTAACAACAACACATCCAACCAGCTTGTTCATTTAGTAAAAATGTCAGTGAAGTTAATGATGCCTCTCACTTTAGCGAGCTGAATGAAGATGTGCTAATGGTCACTGCAGATGCACTAACGCAGCGGTCCCCAACTTTTTTTGCGCCATGGACCGGTTTCATCTAAGAGGAGGTGAGCTGACAGTGGGACACAGTGGGACGCACACATACACACACACATACACACACACACACACACACACACACACACACACACACACACACATATACATATATATATATATATATTAGTACCCAAATCCCAATGGGACATACCACCAAAGGTGGTTGAGAACAACAAGGCTAAGATCCTGTGGGACTTCAGCTTCCAGACTGACAAACAGCTGCTAGCTAACAAACCGGACATAGTGGTGGTGGACAAAGAGCAGAAGAGAGCAGTGGTGATAGATGTGGCGATTCCAGCTGATGCCAACATCAGGAAGAAGGAACATGAAAAGATTGAGAAGTATCAAGGGTTAAAAGAGCAGCTGGAACACATGTGGAAGTTCAAGGTCAATGTGGTCCCCGTGGTAGTAGGAGCACTTGGGGCAGTGACCCCCAAACTGGAAGAGTGGCTCCAGCAGATTCCTGGAACAACATCTGAAGCCTCAGTCCAGAAGAGCGCAGTCCTAGGAACAGCTAAGATACTGCGCAGAACCCTCAGACTCCCAGGCCTCTGGTAGAGGACCCGAGCTTGAGGATGACACACAGATACCACCCTACAAGGGTGAGAGGGACAATATTTTGTCTTGTCTGCATGTATTCACATAGTTTAACCACATAAAAGGGGGTTAACCTTTTATGAGATCAATGCTTATTTTAGTCTTGCAGCAAAATCTTTTATATATTTTAATGCGTGCATGTGACCGTCACCAATCCTCTCTGGGAACTAAATTGTCAGTCTTTATTAGAATTTCCTATTGTGAGCCAGAGAGGGGGGTGCTGCACCTCTGTGAGTTAAGGGGGAAGGAAAAAGGAGACAGAGAGAGAGAACATAAACAAGGTAGTGGATAGACAGGCAGTGCTGCTGGAGTGAAAAAGGTTTAGGCTGTTTTATTCTATTTTAGAACTGATATTTCAACACCAATGTTACAAAACATCAGATTAGTGGAGGTCCCGATAGTATAGAATAGGCCACCAGAGGAAACCAGTGTAGGAGGAAGATAGAGGGTGTAAGATTGTGATGACTGAAGTGAGACTCATCACGTTCTGACGGGACCCAATGGTTCTCAATTATTGGACTCGACAGGAGCTGGTAAGCCCTGGCCCAACATGCATGTGTGATGAAACCAACACCCAGATAGGCTACCAGAACTCAACAGGGCGATGCCAACCGAGCACTCCCAACCCTGGCAGCCAGGAGCATCAAGGAGCCATCACCCAAAGAGCCACCTGGGATACCGAGAACCACATAGACCCGGGGACCCAGAGGAGGCAGCGGCCGCCACCGCCAGGGCGCATGGGTCAGGCCCAAGGGGCACGAGGCAAGGGTTAGGGTTAGGGTTAAGTCCAACTTTCTGTACCGCCCAGTACCTAATGTCCCACGACCAGGTACCAGGTCGCAACTCGGTGGATGGGGACCACTGACGTAGACGGATATACCAGAGAATCTGGTAATTTTTCAAAATAAAACATCTTTCAGACTCTGAAATAAATAAAAAGGAGGCAATGTAAATTATTTTTTCTTTCCGTGGGCCCGGTACCAACTGACCCACAAACTGGTACTGGTCCGAGGCCCGGGGGCTGGGGACCTCTGTGCTAACGTTTGCTGCAGATCTGCTAATGTATGCTACAGATACTATATCGGTTGCTGCAGATCCGCTATGGGTCACTGTAGATGTGGACTCAGCTTTCAGGCACGATGCAAAGTGTTTCAACAATTTTGTTTGACCAGATGTTTGTTTCATCGGGTTAGCTGTGGTCAAACCGGACAGCATTCCTTCCAGGTATCTCCAGTGAGTGTTTGTCTGCTTTAAAGTGCAGCAGAATTACAGGTGTGTGAACCGAGTCTTGAATCAAACATGAGTCGAATGCCGGCCTGGAGGTTCTAACACTTATTTGTTCTCCACATGCAGACAGTCTGAGATAACTCACTTCAATACAACCAGATTCTACTGAACTGATCCTGTCCCACAACCTGAGGGGCCATCGTGAGGGTGGGCGTGTTCCTACAGGTTTCAGTCAAATTAGATGAAACACTTGGAAATCCAGTTTAAGGAGTGACGTCCATTACTCTAAAGACATACCAAGACAACGCAAAGAGGTTTTTAGTCCTGTTTGACAGTGTAAACGTTCCCACGGCAGCAGCTGTTTGCTTTAATAGTCGCATTTTTATCTTACTTTTGTCTAAACCACAGGTTAACAGTTCGCTGGCGAATCCAAGCTGATTGTAATAAAACTAAAGGCTCGCTGTCAAACTAATAATAAACTATAATCGCCTGACAGTGAGGAAAGGTGCCTCCCTTCCACTAAAGAACCACTCCACTGCCGTGAAGATGTTGGACACCTGCCAGCTTCTAATCGCACATCTGAGCTTTCACAATAGGAAAGAAAGAAAATACAGTGTGTGGTCCACGCCTGACAACAGCAAGAGAGAAGGCCATTACAAATCACAATCATAACCCTGAACCAGAAAACTTAATAACAGTAATTTCACTCAACAATTTGATTTCCCTCCATTTAGGTAATAATTTCAACCAGAAGAGTTCAAAAATATTCTTAACTAGGAACAAGAAATAGAACGGTAGTCACCACGCTCTGATAGAAAAGTGCTGCACAATAATGAAACTGGAAGAAAGGACATTAAAGTAAACCTCAGATAAAAACACAGATCACCGTTCCAAAACAGAACTTTAATTTGTCTGCAGGATCCTCCCAAACCTGAACCGAACATCAACCGTTGTGCACACATAAATATGCCTTGAACTATCCACCAGTTATATAAATGGTTGTCTCAATACATTATGTTAACCATTTTGTATAACTATGTCTTTAATATCTGTGAGAGTGGACAAGTATCCCCTTGTTCTCCCCCTCCCATCTACTGACAATCTGGCTGACCATAGCGTTTCTGCTGTGCTGAGTCGTTTGTCTACATCCTTATCTCCCAAAATGAACTCCAGGGGCTGCAAAACAGAAGCTGCTCTCTTTATCAGCTGGTTGGGTTTCCTCGTGTGGCTGCTTCTTCCGTCACAACAGATGCTACACAGAAAACTGCACTAGAAACAACAGGCTGGTGAAAGATACGCAGCCTCTTTCTGCACACAGACAAGAACCTCCACTTCCTGTCTGCAGAGCAGCAAATGCAGCAACTGTTTTGCAACCACTGCTGTTTAATAAACTGCCATTTCAATCCTGCAGCGTAGGACTTTTTCCATTTAAATGAACTGCTAGACTCAATCATCATTGTTTGAACTTGAAGTCAAAGGCTTAAGCCTTTCACCACCAAACAGATCTCCACACACTGACATCTGTGTCTGCAGTGACTTGTCCACGCTGTTGCAGCCATAGTCGTGTGTTTTAACAAAGACCAGTTTACCAAAGTAGAAAGTATTAGCATCAAATGGTAAACAAGTGATTGGTAGAAAACATTCTACTGATGAAGAAAGTCCACATAGCAAACAGGAATAGAGGAAGAGGCACAGCCCATAGAAACGCTGTCTACTCTTATCCCATCATCATGAACACTCAAATGCAGAAATGATCAGAAACCTACAGAACCTTGAGGACATATTTAAAAGATGCTAGTGACATGCAAATGTGATAAAATGAAACAAAAACCTTCCGTTAAATATTCACAGATGGTTTTGCTGTGATTACTGCACAAATGTTGAAAGCAGAAAAGGTATCTTTACATTTCTGATTATCAGTACCTACAATCATGAAATGTGAGACTATATTCATAAAAACATGTCTTACAGTACAATCCTACAACAACTAGATGAAAACCTACTTCTGATGTGTGCAACAAACAGGCTAGAACTTTTTCAGACTCAGTGCAAGTCACAGATGTGTTTTTCCACGCAGAGGTCGAATGGGCTCCACGGACTCCCACCGGAGCCCCCTCCTTACCAAACGAGGAACTTTTATCAGAATCGGTGACATTAAACTGGACACAACTCACAAACAACTACAGTTCCTGGAAGGTTCCTGGGTCTGGATGTCCATGCAGATGTCTGTCAACCTCCACTGACAAGACTCAGCGTGGCAGCAAAGGGGGGCTAGCTGGCTGGTACAACTTAACTACTGTAAAAACAGGACTTGACACGATCCACGCGCGTTGGCCCCATAATCAGACATGGACCGGTACAGAAGCGTGGATGTGGCTAAATCAGCGGCCTAGCAGCTGAAGTCCTGCTGACAGTCCCACAGGTGCTTTCTGTCGCTAACACACAAGAACCGCCACATTTACCGAATATCAGTCACAGCGGTGAGGGAAATGTGAGCAGACCGGGGTTCCTCGGATCCACGTTAAAGCTGACCGGACCTAAAGTCTGCTAAAGCAGGTTATTAACGCTGGACGGCCAGCATTAGCACATGGGCTAACGTCACAGCAGCTTACCAGGGTCCATAAACTCAGCCACATCTCAGTCCAGACCGACATACAGCTGACAGCAAAGACACGACATGTTTGTCACAGCGAGACAACATTAGCTGCAGGAGCTTCACAACACACACGACTATTAGCGGTAGGCTGCGAGTTAGCCATCCTGGAAAGTAGCAAACCCTCAGCTAATGGTAGCTGCACGTAATATACGGTGAGGCCTTCACAACTGAGTGATAGGGTTTTCGTAGCGAAGTCACAAAAGGTGTTTATTTATGTCAGTACTGCGTTACAATTCAAATGCAAACTCGTGAACAACCATTTTAGCTTTACGTTCCAGTGACAGCGCAGGTCAGGGCTGGGTTAACTAACCCATTCAATGATGCCATTTTGCTAACAAACATAAGCTAATGCTAACTACCGGAGAGCTAGACTGATACCCACAGTGCCGCCAATCAACTGTTAATTTCGACAGTTATCTGTCTTGATGGTGGCTGTCGGTATGCGTGTCTTTAGCAGTTGTCTCACCAAAATCCTCTTGAACAGAGCGTTCTCCTTTGGTGGTAAAGTAATTGTAGGCATTGTTGCAGTTGAGCTCAGTTTCCCCCTGAAACCTCAGCACATGTAGCTAAAGTTAGCCCAGTTAGTCAAAACAAGTCGAGTCGAGCGACAGCCTTGACTGCCTGTGTCAGCCGATCCGATCGATTGCTCGGTGATCCCCCTCCTTCCTGGCTCCCTCCTCGAGTGGTGGCGGAAGCTCCGACACATTTCAAAATGGCGGAATTTGGACGGCTTTCACACGAAATTAAAGACTTCACGTTAAAATCCATCCCAGATATGATAGTAACGTATTAAAGAGCCATGCCTGATCTAATTTTATTAGATGACAGGAAAAAATATTTCAATTTGTAGATTTTTAAAAATTACATCTATCGTATTCAGTTGAAAAATATCCAAAATTAAGATACTTGCATCACAAAGTCAGAAACATTTTAAAACCAAAATCAAGGCAGTCGGAGACATCCTACAACACCCTTGAATTCAAAATTTTACCCTGACCTACTTTCATAGGTCAGAGATGAAAGCCAATGCTCTGACCTACTTTCATAAATCAAAGCACTAGCTTTGATCTACAGTCTTACTCATATTGGCCTTCTCAGAGAAATCAGAAAAGGTTTTATTGCCAAGTACAGTAAAAATGACTGTCGAGGAACTTGACGTGGTGTCGGTGCATTGAAAGGTGGAAGAGAATAATAGTGAATGAGGAATAGGAATAGGAACAGAAAGACTTTTTACAATTCACACTACGGTGAGTTGAGATATGCTGTATAAGGATGGTGTTTGCAGGCGAAAGAAGGAAGTCCAAACAATAAACTGTCTTTGCAGACTGGTGAGGGGCGGATGGTTACCTGGGGGGGGCATTGTTCATGAGGCTGACTGCAGTGGGGAAGAAGCTGTTTTTATGGCGTGAGGTCCTGGTCCGGATGGACCGTAGCCTCTTGCCAGAGGGGAGGGTCTGGAAGAGGTTGTGGCCGGGGTGAGAGGGGTCAGCGGCAATCCTGGCTGCACGTCTGCGGGTCCTTGTGTCGAAAAGTTCCTGGAGATGTGGGAGGCTGCAGCCGATGACCTTCTCCGCAGAACGGATGACACGCTGCAGCTTGGCCTTGTCCCTGGCCGTGGCAGCAGCAAACCACACTGACATGGAGGATGTGAGGATGGACTGAATGGTGGCAGTGTAGAAGTTGACCAGCATCTTCGCAGGGAGGTGAAACTTCTTCAGCTGCCACAAGAAATACATCCTCTGCTGAGCCTTCCTGGTGAGGGAACTGATGTTCTGCTCTGTTCTTCTCCCTCGTCTTTCTATCTTATCCTGTTCCTGAGTTTACAAAAGTTGAAATTTGACCTCGACCTAGTTTTCTCAAGGTCATCATCTCATTTTCACCCCCTTTGCCGCCCGAACACAACAATTACATCACCGCTGTGAAGCGGGATGTAATGAGCGCAGGCCACACAGTTGTACTGCCCTTAATGTTTGACTTCAGAGGCGCTGCAACGAGCAGAACAATCCCCCATCTGGCCTCTAGGGGGAGCCATATATACAGAGAAGCAGTGAAGCGACATCACAGCACACTGCCAGATAATTATCAGTTAGCAGCAACGGAGCGTTGCAGAAGTTTTAAATTGAGTGGAAGAAGAGAGTTTGTCTACAAGTGAAGAATTGGTTCACGTAGATAAATTATTCAAAACATGAGCGTGCAGAATAACTACTCCAAGCACAAACAGGAAGGTAAAGTAATCCGCATACTAGGTAATTAAAATGTGTGAGTTTGTGTGTCAGGCAGACAGAGATTTTCATGGTGTGTTATTCATAGTGTGAGGCAGCTTAAGCTTTTCTCTGTTGTTATCTGGTGGCTTCCTACTCCTGCAACAACACAATGGCTCCTGCTACCACATTCATCAACTTGACATCACACGCGCACACACGCACACGCACACACACACACACACACACACACACACACACACACACACACACACACACACACACACACACACACACACACACACACACACACACACACACACACACACACACACACACACACCTACATGCACACACACATCCTCCCTCTCACCTTACACGTTCACATGCATGTTCTGTCTCCCCCCTCCACATGTTTGCACTCCACATGTCTCACTACATCTCTTCACTGTATTACTCTGACAGGGAGAGGGAGGGAACCATTCTTCTAGCTCATCTCCCACTCTTTGTGACACATCGTTTGTCGTTCTGATTAGAGCCCATAACGCTGCCTCTAGAGTGTGTGTGAGGCTGATGGTGTTTTAGTCTGTGGCTATGGGAGGAAACTGCTGCCATTAACTTGTGGCTAGGTTCTCTATTTGCTGATCTACTGAGTGCTGACAATCAAGAAAGATCCGAGGCGTTTTACCTGCAAGCTCTGTGAAACGATGAAACGAACACTATTAACTATTTTATTTATACAGAATCAGGGCTTCACCATACTCTTTATACTCTTTATGTTGCAGAAACTAAATCCTCCCACCTAGGAGTGAGTACCTGGTGAACCTGAGAGTGCATCCCACTGCTATGATGGCAGAGAAAGAGAGAGACAGAGAGAGAGAGAGAGAGAGAGAGAGAGAGAGAGAGAGAGAGAGAGAGAGAGAGAGAGAGAGAGAGAGAGAGAGAGAGAGAGAGAGAGAGAGAGAGAGAGAGAGAGAGAGAGAGAGAGAGAGAGAGAGAGAGAGAGAGAGAGAGAGGGGGAGGACGACTGCATCCATCAACCAATCTGTGAACCCGGGGAAACATGACAGTCGTTTAGTCCAACCGATCAATTAGCATTCATTAGCAGCATTGTATTATAATTAGTACTAGTGGGAAATTCCATGATAAAACTATAATATCAGACTTCATACCAAACATATGAAAAGAAATGTATTGGTATTATAGACCAAGCGCACCCAACGTAGTCAAAAATCAATGTGGTGACTTAACGACTTTGTGTTGGCAAGTCATGGATTGTGCTGGGCAGGCATTGTGAAGCTGTAGATGAGTTTTAGCAGGCTAACTGGAGAAAGAAAGCTAACTAATGGTGAGATTGGGAAAGGAGCTAACGTTAAAGGAAAAGGCATTTGTCAAAAGAGCAAGTGGAAAAGAAATTTTAGAGAAGTGATTGTTCTGTTCGCTGACTATATGAACAGAACTGTATGTAGTTACTTAAAGAACGTTTTTGTCGGAGGCACAAGGAGCATTTTGGATACTACATCGATTGTCCCATTCCAAACGGAAACCATAGCTGGACAGACTGTTGGTGCTAACCAGCTAGTTTCACTCAGAATTCGTTGTTGTTTTCTGTGTCGTTCCTGCTGTTTGGACTTTCTATTTGAAAACATGAAAATTCTTGGAACAGTTATGACACTCTAAAATTAAGTTATCTGGGAAGTCCATGTATAGTTATTTCTTCTCCTATCATAGCAGATGCCTTACGCCATATTGTTCACATGATTCCTTCTGGCAGATGTGCCGTGATTGGTTGAGCACCATGATTGGTTGGACGCTTGATTGAAAGGTAGTGGGTGGCGTTGGTGACAACGTGACAGCGTGAGACTTTTTCAAGTGAGCTTATACAAATATATAGGTTTTCATGTAGCTACTGATATATGATTAATACAATAGTTAAACTAGAACCAAACCAGTCAGAGACTGCAATATCCCGCGACTAGGTCAGGGTACCATGAAAGTAGTACCTGAAAGTAGTATTCCCTTTGTCACCCGAGTAATGTGGTTTTTGTTTCATCTTTCTATCTTTCAACGGTTGTGAATATATTTGGTGAACATACTAATGAACAAACGAACGGATGAATGGATGAACAAACAGATGAACACTGACAATTACAATACATCACCCCTTTGAAGCGGGATGTAACAAACTAAATTCAGATTTGGAGAAGTTTGAGACTATAACATTTTAGCCTTTTAGCTCCTTTGACGTCCATTCGTTCAGGACTCCCCCTAGAGCGGGGAACTGTAGGTTACCTCAGTCCGATTGAATACAGTACATAGGGAGTGAACTGGTTGTGTGTGTGTGTGTGTGTGTGTGTGTGTGGGGGGGGGGGGTCACCGGAACCTTTACACCATCTGTAGGATTTCCTTTAGATTAAAAGATTAAAAGAGTATGGTGACTTTCCACCCTCTAACTCCACCCTCCCCTAATTAAAATAAAATTAAAAATAGACTTTTTTTTCAAGTAAAAATGAGGAACCAGTGCTACAGTTACATTTTGAGTGTTATTAATTATAATGAATGTATTTATTATAATTAGAAATCAATACACAAATAGAAGGGCTTTCAATCCACCCACCAAGATGCTCCCTGAAGGTTCAGATAAAGTAAATCAAAAACATGTCTGTGCATCTTTATTCAGATCCACTCCACAATCTAATCCACACGTCCACCCACTCTATAAGTTTCATATTAGATCTCAATAATGAAAGATGGGGAATAAATAAAACAACTTCTGGACATGCTGCTTTATGTGGACACACAAACAAACACTCCCAGAGTGTTTTACCTGGCTGAGTTAATACTGAACATCCATCTAAAATATATGAGGGCTATTTTAAAACCAAACCATTAATGTAGCCGCAAGAGGACACAAGCCAGTGTCTTATCGTGCCGGTCCCAAGCCCGGATAAATACAGAGGGTTGTGCCAGGAAGGGTATCTGACGTAAAACATTTGCCAAATCAAACGTTCGAACCAAATCTATGACTTCCATACCGGATCGGTCGAGGTCTGGGCTAACAACGACCACCATCGGTGCTGTTGACCTACAGGGTGCCTGTGGAAATTGGAATACTGTTGGTCGAAGAAGGACAGGAGGAAAGTGTGTCCGTAGGAAGAGAGAGAAGAGGAACACCAAGAGTTTAGGACTGAGAGTAGGGACGTTGAATGTTGGAACTATGACAGGAAAAGGTAGAGAGTTGGTTGACATGATGCAGAGGAGGAAGGTAGACATACTGTGTGTCCAGAAGACCAGGTGGAAAGGTAGCAAGGCCAGAAGTTTAGGAGCAGGGTTCAAGTTGTTCTATTATGGTGTAGATAGGAAAAGAAATGGAGTAGGAGTTATCTTGAAGGATGAGTTTGTTAGGAATGTCCTGGAGGTAAAAAGAGTGTCAGATAGAGTGATGAGCCTGAAGCTAGAAATCAAAGGTGTGATGTTCAATGTTGTTAGTGGGTATGCTCCACAGGTAGGACATGAGCTGGAGGAGAAGGAGAAATTCTGGTTGGACTTTGATGACGTGATGCAGAGCATACCTAGAAGTGAGAGAGTTGTCATTGGTGCAGACTTCAATGGACATGTTGGTGCAGGAAACAGAGGTGATGAGGAGGTGATGGGCAGGTTTGGCATCCAGGAGAGGAATGTAGAAGGACAGATGGTGGTTGACTTTGCAAAAAGGATGGAAATGGCTATAGCGAATACTTTCTTCCAGAAGAGGCAGGAATATAGGGTGACCTATAAGAGTGGAGGTAGGAGCACACAGGGAGACTACATCTTGTGTACACGGTGTAATCTGAAGGATATCAGTGACTGCAAAGTAGTGGTAGGCGAGAGTGTAGCCAAACAGCATAGGATGGTGGTGTGTAGGATGACTCTGGTGGTGAGGAAGATGAAGAGGACAAAGACAGAGCAGAGGACGAAATGGTGGAAGCTGAACAAGGAAGAGTGTTGCATGACTTTTAGGATGGAGTTAAGACAGACTCTGGGTGGTCAGGAGGTGCTTCCAGATGACTGGACAACTACAGCTAATGTGATCAGGGAGACAGGTAGGCGAGTACTTGGTGTGTCATCTGGAAGGAAAGTAGATAAGGAGACTTGGTGTTGGAATGAGGAGGTACAGGAGTGTATACAGAGAAAAAGGCTAGCTAAGAAGAAGTGGGACACTGAGAGGACTGAGGAGAGTAGACAGGAGTACAGGGAGATGCAGTGTAAGTAGAAAGTAGATGTAGCAAAGGCCAAACAAGGGGCTTATGATGACTTGTATGCTAGGTTGGACAGTAAAGAGGGAGAGACTGATCTATACAGGTTGGCAAGACAGAGAGACAGAGATGGGAAGGACGTGCAGCAGATTAGGGTGATTAAGGATAGGGACAGAAGTCTATTGACAGGTGCCAGTAGTGTAATGGGAAGATGGAAAAAGTACTTTGAAGAGTTGATTAACGTGGAAAATGAGAGAAAACAAAGACTAGAAGAGGTGACTGTTGTGGACCAGGAAGTAGTAAAGATTAGTCAGGATGAAGTGAGGAGGGCATTGAAGAGGATGAAGAGTGAAAAGGCAGTCGGTCCTGATGATATACCTGTAGAGGTTTGGAAGTGTCTAGGAGAGGTGGCAGTAGAGTTTCTGACTGGGTTGTTCAACAGAATCTTAAGATAGTGAGAAGATGCCTGAGGAATGGAGGAGAAGGGTGCTGGTGCCCATTTTTAAGAACAAGGGAGATGTGCAGAGTTGTGGCAACTACAGAGGAATAAAGCTGATGAGCCATACAATGAAGTTATGGGAAAGAGTAGTTGAACCAGGAAGGATAGGATCAGGAATGAGTACATTAGAGAGACAGCGCATGTTAGAGGTTTTGGAGATAAAGTCAGAGAGGCCAGCCTGAGATGGTTTGGACATGTCCAGAGGAGAGATGGGGAATATATTGGTAGAAGGATGCTGTGTTTTGAACTGCCAGGCAGGAGGCTGAGAGGAAGACCAAAGAGGAGGTTTATGGATGTACTGAAAGAGCTGGGCTTGCGCTAGCCCATTTCCACTACGCCATAGGCGAAGTAAATTCCAGAGTGGCTACAAGGATTTTAGCCTGCGTAACCACAGTGGCATTCTTATTTTTAGAAAAAAAAAGGCTAAAACTTACAACTTTTTTGGACTCGCGAAAATCCCAGAGCAATAACATAAGAACAAACTTTTTCTCTCGCTAGGCGGCGCGCATGCCGACGGAAATAGCCGAAGTGACCTGAACACTCCCGATCATTAAATATGCACTCGGGTCATGACCTCTTCTCGTCCAATGAAAAAAAAGGATTCTATTTTTACAAGCTAGAGAATGTAGCCGCAAGAGGGCACAAGCCAGTGTCTTATTGTGCCGGTCCCAAGCCTGGATAAATACAGAGGGTTGCGTCAGGAAGGGCATCCGGCGTAAAACTTTGGATGTATGTAGGTGTACAAAACTGTGGTGAGACCAGCAATGTTGTAGGTGTACAAAACTGTGGTGAGACCAGCAATGTTGTAGGTGTACAAAACTGTGGTGAGACCAGCAATGTTGTTTGGTCTAGAGACAGTGTCACTGAGGAAAAGACAGGAGGCAGAGCTGGAGGTAGCAGAGATGAAGATGCTGAGGTTCTCTTTGGGAGTGACCAGGAAGGATAGGATCAGGAATGAGTACATCAGAGGGACAGCACATGTTAGAGGTTTTGGAGATAAAGTCAGAGAGGCCAGACTGAGATGGTTTGGACATGTCCAGAGGAGAGATAGTGAATATATTGGTAGAAGGATGCTGAGTTTTGAACTGCCAGGCAGGAGGCCTAGAGGAAGACCAAAGAGGAGGTTTATGGATGTAGTGAAAGAGGACATGAAGGTAGTTGGTGTGAGAGAAGAGGATGCAAAGGACAGGGTTAGATGGAGGCAATTGATTCGCTGTGGCGACCCCTGAAGGGAAAAGCCGAAAGGAAAAGAAGATTTTTACAAGCTAGAGGAAAACGATGATGTTCCCATAGATCTGTCAAAGTCGAAGTGACATTCAGAATTTTAATTTGTGCTATGTCTCATATCTTGCCAAGAATAAAAATGATTGAAATCAAAGTGTCTAAGTCAAAGTTAAAATGTCTTCTAGTCCAAGTAAAACTTACAAGTAATTATTGAGTAATACCAAGAATCAAATTTATTAGAATCAAAGTGTCTAAGTCAAAGGTAAAATGTCTTCTAGTCTCAGTAAAACTTACAAGTAAACATTGAGTAATATTTTGTTTGACTGTATCTTCACATATGAATGCAATTTTTCAGTTGTTGAATCTCACATTTATACCTGCATAAAGTAGGATAGATAAAAAGGTAGTTCAGCTTGAACTGTTGACTTAAGTGTATTTTTGTAGGTAAACTGAACAGAAGATTTTGCCCTCAGAATGCACCAGAATGCAGGAAAACAACCCCTTTTTCTAAAAAATTTGGACACAGAATGTGGATTTTTGTGGCTTACTCAATTCTTTTACACTGAGCTACAGTGGCTTAGTCATACTACCTCCTAGTGCAAGCCCAGAAGACCAGAAGAGGACATGAAGGTAGTTGGTGTGAGAGAAGATGCAGAAGACAAGGTTAGATGGAGGAAACTGATTTGCTGTGGCGACCCCTGAAGGAAAAGCCGAAAGGAAAATAATAATAGATAATAGTGTAATAGATGATCTATTAGTTTAACGTCGTCATGTTCTAATGTCCTCCTGCTCTGGTCCAACTGGACCTGGATATGTTTCCATCAACAGTTGCTCTACTTTTTCCACAGCAGTAATGAACACCTCAACATCGGGCTCTCCTGAGACGTGAAGGTGTGTGTGTGTGTGTGTGTGTGTGTGCGCGCGCGTATACGTGTGTGTGAGGGTGGGTGTCTCCCCCCTCCACCCCTTCACTCCCCATCTTCCTCCTGTCCTGTCCTTCATCCTCCCTCTTCATCTCATTTTTCTGTCCTGGTGGTGTTGCTACTGAACATGAGTAATGATGTTGTCATCTGTGTTAGTCTCCATTTGTCAATGTCAGATGGGAAGTAGGAGTGTGTGTATGTGTGTGTGTGTGCTGCGAGTGGGGGGGGGCTCCAGTTGAGGAGGAGCAAGGGAAAAGGAAAGATAGAGCTGGAATATGAGTAGAAGAGAGGAAGGTGGTGCTGATGAAGACGAGGGCTGGCTGACAGAGGATGAAGAGGAGTGGGTTTGAGAGGGTGGGTTGTGGTAAAGATGGATTACAACAAGAAGGTCCTGGCCTGCATGTGGTCTGTGTCTGTCTACCAATGCCGACGTGGAGCCGGTGATTCATCGCCTCCGTTACCGGCAGACAGAACGCAGCTGAAGCGCTGGCTAGTCTAATTATGTAAAGCAGATCTGAGACAAACATCCCGGTACCGTCTGGTTCCAGGCCTTATCAATGGGCCTGTCAGCATTCATCCATCCATTTTCTGTCGCTGTATCTGCCGTAGCAGGTCACGGGGAGCTGGAGCCTATCCCATCTGGCACAGGGCGTAAGGCGGGGAACACTCCGGGCATGACGCCAGTGCACCGCGGACAAAGACAAACAACCATACACACACACACTCACTCCTACGGGCAATTTGGGACCGGCCAATCAACTTGAAGCGCATACTTTTGGTGGGAGGAAGCCGGAGAACCCGGAGAGAACCCACGCAGACATGGGGAGAGCTTGCAAACTCCGCACAGTGCGGGACTCGAACCCGGAACCACCGTGTTGTGAGGCGACAGCGCTACCCACTGCGCCACCGTGGCACCCCTGTCAGCATCTAAACCTGAAAATAAAATGACTGAGGGTCATGTGACACTGATGGCACTGTGGGTGGAGCTACATTAACCACTAACCAATAAAAAAAGCTTAAAACCTCCAGTTTTTGTTTTATTTCTTGCTATCAGGATGTGAATGATGGATTTATTTAGATCATTTAATTTGATGAATATATATATTTTTTGATCTGTGAGGGATGTAACTGAAATTGGGAGAGTTGCAAGAGAGCACGAGCAGTTGTATGCATATCTTTCATTTATTTATAAACAAAACACTTATGTTAAAATGATGAGATGACAAAACACATATGTTTGCATTGATGTTTGTTTTGCGTGACGTCTCATTGGTTAAAATCTGTTTTTTTTTTTTTTTATTAATGGTTGTTGAGTTGATTTTGAAAAATTTAAATCATCTAAAAAATGTGAGATTTTTCCATGAATATTGGAGGGAAGTCAAGTCAGGAATGAGCTGGATCCCGTTTCTCAAGGTAAGACTTATTATTAATGAGCACTGAAGCAAACTAACTCTTTAGGTTTTGAACAAATTAGGTTCTAAACTCACTAGATTTGTAGTAACTCACTTGGTTCTGAACTAACTAGGTATTGAATTATTATTTAACATAAACATTGTATTTATGTTATCATTTATAATTTAAGTTTAGTTTATGTTTACGTATACACTATGTTTTACACCTACACTGCTTCGTGTGATTTCAACTGCCCCTTGGGGACTAATAAATTTTTCTTAATTGAATTAGAATTGGATTGAAAAGTTGGATGATTCCAAATGAATCCAGGGAATGACAAGCTTTCATTTAATACGATCAGCGAGAACATTCTCTCTTTATTGTTGTATCTTTTTGAAAAACAAAAAAGTCCTTTGTAATTCTCTTTTGTTAACATTTCAGAATTCTGTACAGGATAAAAAGAAATAAGCACTGCTTAAGAACAGAGTCAAATCCAAACTAGAAAAAAAACCCAATGAAATAAAATCCAAAAGGAGAGGTTTACGATACAAATTAGTAGTAAGACATTTTCTGAAGTGCAATGGCATAGCTCAGATGGGTTAAACGTGAAACCAAAAAACTTCAAATAAAAATACTTCTCTATTTTCCAACAAACAGTAAATTATTTACAGAGTAGAGACTGTATTATCTGATGTATTTAAACCTGTAAAAACATATTTACAAATAGCCAATATCTTTATATACTTTTTCTCATTATCACATATATGTCAGCACCAGTAAAAAAAAAACAGAAACAAAAATAAAACATAGAACATCAACGACAAGTTTTGTTAAAATGTTGTGTACAGACTTGGTCCCAGAACATGATATTTGGAGGAAGGTTCCTTTTCTCTTCCTGAAGGGATTCCAACAGTTTCATGAACCCTTACGCAAGAGAACTCAACAAAATGGTCACAAGGGGCTGCGACCCTAACACTGACTGGGACGCGTTCGCCCACCTTCCCGCCCCCAGAGGCAAACCGTGAGTCTTCCTTCTCTTTCTCACTGGTGCGACACTCTGGAGGTCTGGAGCTTGGAAGTATGACCCTTTCCCCCCACCGAGGGGACGAGCGCTCGACCCAACGGAGGCTTGAGTCCCAGACGATGACGTCTGTCTGATGGTTCTGGGTTTAAAACTGTTGCTACGACCCGAAAAATCAGTCTGCCGCTGATCTGCAGTCCCCAAACAATGAGATGGTGGGGGAATTAAAGTAGGGAACCTCAGGACGATGGCGTGGTGGATGAAGTTGGTATTTAAAGGGTTCGATTACACGACACCGACGACCATGAACAGCTGATGGAGAGGAGTGAACAGAGAAGGCTTTTTGGTTTGATTACAGCATCATCCTTCAAACGTTGCTTCTGATGAGCTACAAACACAGTAACACACAAACACGCTTCCTTTCATGTTTCCAACCAAACAGCCGGAGCGGTGAGGCGTTGCCAATGGCAACCGGAGCAACTCCAGCTCGATGAAGGCCGGCAGCGACACCTACCGCACCCTCAGACAGGAGAGGCCGATGTCACTGCTCAAATGCTAACTCGCGCTAACCGCGTTAGAAACCAAGTGGAACCTCTGCAGTGCCCCCCCCCCCCACTCGTTTCTTCACAGTAGTGTTGCAGTATTCCACAGTCATGTTCCACGTGGGAGCGAGGAAACACGGTTTAAAGCTGGACTGCGAGCTGAACGGCGTGGAAGCGAAGGCTGCGGCGGGACGACACAAACTAAAAGAAATCTGATTAGATTTTTTTTTTTTTTTACCTTTAATGGACATAATCAGAATCATTAGAGGTCAAACAGAAGAAAAACAGAACAATCTGGATGAGCTTTTTTTTTTTTTTTTTTTTCCTGCAAAGAAGTCACTTGTGGTGCTTGAATACATTCAGTGCTCAGCCACGGTTTGGGTCGGTGTGATGTGGTTTGTGCCACACAGAAAGACGTCTGGTGTCAAATCAGCTCCGTTAGCTTCCCCTCACTCATCCACTCGTCTTCTCAGGCTCAGGCTTGTCTGTCTTTTGTTGGTTTGCATAAACGTGTGTGTGTGTGTGTGAAATTTCGATCTGACTGCTTGTTTTAGCTGCCTATTCGTTTCTCCTCTCTTTGTCTTCCTCTACATGTACCCTCAGCCACTCAGGGAATGATTCCCCCCACCCACCCCCTGCAAAAACACCCCCTACACCTAGATTGGTTACTTAGCAGAAGCACTAGAGGGCAGAGTGCAGTTGTGTGTGTGTCACCACCATTTGTTATGTTGTAATGTTCACAATTTAAGCAGAGAAAGGAGTTTTGAGAGGAAGAAATGAGTCTCAGGAGGGAGGGTGGGAAAGACTGGGGGGAGGAACGGTGGATGAGAGAGAGATCAAGTGAGGAGAACAAAGAGAGAGAGAGCACGGCGGAGATTTGTGTGTGGTGGATGTATATGGGGGGGGGGTTACAAATCTTAGAGAGGAAATGGGGGCGCTGAGAGTGCTATCTACTCCACGGATCTGAGGCGCTGAGCTGGGTGGCACAAACACACAAACACAAATAAATTGCTGTCTTGAGAACAAGTCTTCCTTCTCCTTCATCAGGCTGCGGTGTTCAATCGGCCCCCGTTAAAGCTCGGGCTCCAAGCTTTCAAACACACCAGAAACACGAGAAAAACTCATTCCGTGGGGGGAACGGGGGAAACAAATGGAACACGCCTCTTAATCTCTAGATTGGTTTTTCATTAATATGCACAAGACATCATGGTCACTCTCTCCTGCTCGCGCGCACACACACACACACACACACACACACACACACACACACACACACACACACACACACACACACACACACACACACACACACACACACCAATAAAACAGGAACTCATTTATAACCTTGCTCATGTTTAACAAAATAAAAACATGCCGGTCGCCATCATGTCCGCTTTTTTTCGCTTTACTTTCTCGGGTTTCCACGTTTAAAAACTCGTCTCCAGCTTCCTCGTTGGCTATTGGCTCGGGAAAAACTCCTCCATCCAACCGTCACTTGAGTCCAGCTCTCCCGCTGAACCTTCGCCCAATCCAAAAGCTCCTCCCCCTGAGGGCCCGCCCCCATAACCGTAGGATGCCATGTCCTGATTCACTGTCCTCTGGTAGCCCGGAAGCTGACCACCAACCCCGACTCCCCCTGATACGTAGGGCCCGCCTCCTCCAGCCCCAGCCCCTAGTCCGGGGCCCCCCGAGCCCGGCCCGAACCCCCCCATCCCAGTCATCCCCTGGGCCATCACCCCCTGGTTCATCCCCTGGCTCATGACCATGGGCCGGGGCTGATTGGTCCTAGGCTGACTGCCCATGTGGGGGCCCATCATCGGGCCCCCCATAGCGGCTGCTGGGTTGCCCACCCTAGGGTCCATCCCCTGGCTCATTCCCTGGCTGGGGCCCTGAAAATGTTGCTTGGCCATGCGGGGGGGCTGACCCGGCTGCATCCCGTACCCCTGAGCCGAGCTGAACCCCACCATCTCACCCCCTCCACCCCCTGTAGTCCTCCCGACCCCCCCACCCATGGCCTGCAGACTCTGTCCTTGTTGCTGCGGCCACCCACCCGCCGCCATCCCTCCTCCGCCTCCTCCTGCTCCCAGCATGCTTTGCAGTCTCTGTGCTTGGGCTTTGACGTTGGGGGGGCCTTTGAGGGGCTGCTGGGTCATGGAGTTCATTAACATCCCCTGTCCTCCGTACCCCCCAGCCCCACCTCCAGGGCCTCCGGGCATACCTCCGACTCCGGGACCTGCGCCTGCCTGCCGAGGCGGCCCCCCAGCGGGGTTGTGCTGCGGTGGAAGACCCATGGAGGCTTGAACGCTTTGGCTCTGGTGCTGCTGCTGGTGGATCATCTGGCTCATGGGGGGGTTGAGCCCGTACAGGGACCCCTGGGTGGATCCCTGGCCGCTGTAGGGTAAGCCCATGTCGGTTTGCGGTCCCACCGAGCCCCCCTGGCCTGGAACGGAGCTCATTGGGACCATCTGGGGCGGGTTCTGCTGCTGCAGGAGGCGGGCGGCTCGGATGCTCTGGAGAGCCTGGTTCCTGGACGCCAGATCCTGAGGAGGACCTGGAAACCAGAGAACACACAAAACCTCGTTGTGGAGAAGAATAAGAGGAAACAAAGACGCAGGAACACGAGATTCAGAAACAGCTCCACCCCCCCCCACCCCCTTCAGCGCCTTCCCCCCGAGACCCTGTGGTGGGGGAACACAGGAGGTTTGCTCCTGTGGAAATCAGATCCTCTAATAAAGCCACCGGAACATCGTTCCACTAATCCCTCCCCTCAAAGATGTGAGTGGGACCGGAACTGATGAGTCAGAGAGGAGACGCTCACACACTCCAGACTGGGAAGGAAGTTGGATGTGAGCAGACTGGAAGTGACATCACGCAAGACAACGCCCCCGCTATGGCCACGCCTCAATTTGTGTTCTGATCATACCCCAGCCGCTGCATCCGGGCCTACGGTTCTGTTTTTCAAGGCCTCCACATTATCTCCTAGACCTGCAGACAGCTCCCCCCCGTATATTTCTCCATCTTTCCACCCCCCCTTCCCAACCTGTCCTACCTACCTCCCCCCTACATGCTTGTTACCAGCCTCTCCCCCGTCTCCCCCTCTTTCGTTCCTCTCCTCTCATCCATCTTTCTGACTCCACCAGAACTCTGGAGGGAACCAGGACAGACAAGTTGCCGTGGTAACAGGCAGATCAGGAATATTCTATATCTTTTTTTTTTTTGCAGAGAGAGAGGCTGAGCACCGACTGATGCATCTGACAGACAGACAGAGGATGAACGCTGGGTTCAGGGTGACGTTCAGGCGCTGCTGCTGTTTGCAAACATGCATTAGTGTGTGTGTGTGTGTGCGCGTGTGTGTGTGTGTGGTTCTGGTTCTGAACGCTGCAGTGTGAACACACAAATATGTTAAATGTCTTGGCATTCCTTCATCAACAACACGCTAGCGAATCGAGTAGGCTGACTTTGTATTACACTGATGTGTTCGTCAATACGCCGCCGAGGATTCTGGGTCAGGACTCGTGTTTGCTACAACATCTCTTGGGTGTTGGGTTATGGTGTGTGTGCACACACTGAACACACATATCGAACACACACATCGAGCACACGAGGCCAGGCTCACCTTGGTACTGACTGACTTGGGGGTACGGGTTCCTCTGGCCCTGGCCCATCTGTCTGGGGAGGTGCTGCTGTTGTTGGAGCTACACACACACACACACACACACGCACAGAGATTAGAGTTGTGTTGTTTTTTTCACAAGAAAAAATAAACATGCGCTAATAACAGATATGTTAATAATAAAAACACTCCAGTCTGGATCTACTATAAAAAACACAGCGTCACACGATCGGCCCCACCCACACAGATAGTCAGCAGGTGATCAATAGAATAGACACATGATTCATAGATTAGAAACAGATTATTATTATCAGACAGTGTTAAATCAGGAACCAGTCCCGGTTCCGTTAGGTGCTGGTTGTTCTTCAGTTACAGGAAACGATGTGAAGTTTGAACCTTTGCAGCACAAAAAAAAGTGTATAAAACTAATTAAGATGCTGCTAAAACCTACAACAGGATGTGTGTTCCTCACACACTTTGAGTCGTGTGTCTGCTATGTTTCTGCAGATCCAATTAAAACCAACAGTGGGCGGCTACTTCAGAGTTCAAAACTCTTTAACACTTGATTCCCTCACAGAGAGAGAAATGAAAAGAAAACATCACATTATCACAGCAGGCGCCATGTGGCAAAAACACACACACACACACACACACACACACACACACACACACACACACACACACACACACACACACACACACACACACACACACACACACAGCAGTAATGAAAGGAAAGCAGTGAAGAGGGGGCTGGTTGATTGTAATTATACATGTAACCAGACAACACTGAGGAAGAGGAGAGGATGATAAGGATTTAACACACACACACACACACACACACACACACACACACTTCAGTTGAAGGCAGGGCAGAAGAATCTGGGCGTGACCCAGCCGTCACACCTGACCGATGACCTCACCTGTTCAGCCAGGAGCTGCTGCTGCTGCCGCTGCTCCCGGAACAGATGCTGCTTCTGCTGCTCCATCATGTGCATCTGGACGCGCTTCTCCTGCTCCATCGCCATCATCTGTTTCATCATGGCCGCCTGTTGTTGGCTGCCCACGTAGCCCGGAGGAGGACCCGACCCCTGGTTGGGCCCCACCCCGGAGGCCACGCCCCCAGCATGGTGAGGAGGCGGGATGGCACCCGGCGGTCTTGACATTCCCACCACTCCTTGCTCCTGCACGGGGGGAAGGGAGAGGAAGACGAAGAGGGGGGGTCAGATGGCTTTTTGGAGCAGCTGAACGATAACTTCTCAAGTCACAAAATTTGATGAACAGCAGAACCTCGAGATACGAGTTATTTGAGATACGAGCTGCTGCACTGTCCATACTTCTGTTCGACAAACCAGCAAAATCCAAGGTACCATGCTTCAGGACACCACCACGTGTTGGTGGATGGATATGACATCAGTGAGACCAGATCTAGTTTTTTAACGCGTGTTGGCGGATGGATACGACATCACTGAGACAGGATATCGTTCTTTACCATGTGTTGGCGGATGGATACGACATTAGTGAGACCAGATCTCGTTCTTTACCACGTGTTGGTGGATGGATACATCACCTGAGACCGGATCTCCATATTCCATATTTTCACCTTCGTATGGTCCAATGCAACTTTTCACTTGCTTCATATTTACCAGTGATATTCGGGTCCTTGTTTCAAGCTAGCATATTTCCTCAAATACTGGACAAGCTTTTATAATGTTTGTCATAGCTTAGTGAAGCTGAGGTTCAGCGTTACACCGCTTTATGAATAACACACACTAACATTGGGTGCAGCAGGAATACATTTTATAGCAGCCATTAGCTCACAGTCTGAATGAGTGGAAAACCAGGACTGCTTCACGGACTGGCTCCTGGAGCGGACCTGAACCCCCCCCGGCGGAGCATTGCTTGGTCCTCACTGCACACATCACCTCCATATTAGCATATAAAGACCACTTCTCCTCCACTCATCCGTATGCTAATCTCTAATAGATGAAACGGCCCGTTGTGGCCAATGGGAGCGAAGCCTTTATGAATCTATTAAAGGTTAGACGGCTAAACAGGGGTTGACGCCGTTCAGGAGGGCTGACAGTCAGAGACGGGGAAGGGGGGGGGGGGGGGCGACGAAACCCCACCATGAAAATGCAAGGACTCTGCAACCACACTGAGGAATTGAGTGCGGACAATCACGTTTAGCCACAGGGCGGGAATGGAAACTCCAAGGCAGGATGACAGCAGCGCAACATGTCTGGAACATGTCACTGCCCCATGATGCACTGCTCTTAGTGAGGCCTTAGATGGAGATACACCTTAGATGGAGAGCACAGAACCACCAGTACTGGCTCCGCCCATCAGAACCGGTCCTGCCCACCAGACACACTGGTCAATGCACAGATCTGCATGTCTCATCAGTGGCTGGTAAAGCAGACGGTAGCAGGACGGACAATGTGACAGAGAGAGAGACACCGTCTCAGGATGACCAGTGGGTGGCAGTGGTGATCTATACGCACGTGTGTGTGTGTGTGTGTGTGTGTGTGTGTGTGTGTGTGTGTGTGTGTGTGTGTGTGTGTGAGTCTCACTGGCCTCCTCTCAGCAGATGGCTCAATCATGACGGTTCTGATCTACGATCCCTCCCTCTCCCCCTCTCACACACACACCACTGTTCTTCCCCTCTCTAAACACCCCACCAACAAACTCCTTTCTCCACTCTTTCTCTCTCTCCCTCTGCAAACAGGGGGCCCAGAGTCCCACAATTGCCAGGAAGGAATGAAGGGACGGAGCAAAGATAGGTTTCAAAGGCAGGAGAGGAAAAATGTCTGAGAATTAAACACTTAGTTGGAGGCGTTGGGTTTGTGTGACACGACTGAAGAAATGACAACACGTACGATCCATCAGGTTGAAGAAGACACGACAGACGTGTGAGGGAGACGAGAAGAAGGGACAAATCATTAGCAGCATGCTAGCATTTCAGTCCAATGGGTGTTAAAATACAGTAAATCAGTGCTAAGGAACAGAAAGCCGGTTTCCTCTGCAGAAAGGAAAGAGAAATGAACTGAATGGAGGAAAGAAAAATGGAGAGCTGGTGTGAGAATTTACCAGGAGGAGGTGATGGTGCCTACTGGAGGTTAGATGGATAGGAGGAGAGGGAGCAACAGGAGCAGGAGTCTCCCTTAGGGACACGCCGTTTTGACGGACACTGTTAGATGTTTAAGTTCATCATAGAAGTGTCCATAAGGTTTGAGAAAAAAAAATCTAGAAAAGCTTCAGTTACTGCCTCAGAAACCCTCTTACGAGACAATTCCCACTCACAGAATTAACCCAAGTTCAATTTGTAACCATGGTGACGAAACAGCACAATGATAAAGGTTCCTGCATAACAAAAGGCGTTGCTTCGGCTTTGTGAAGAAATATTCAACAGTTTTTGGATTATGTTCCCTGAAATGAAACCGTTCCTATCCCCACCTCTTCAGATGATAATAATGGACCCCCCCCCTATCAAATGCCCTCCGTCAGACCGGCTTGACTCGGGCTCCACACCCTGCTGGGGGCTCCTGGGACTCAACAGTTAGCGGTTTGAAACGACGAAAAGAGATGCGAGCAGATTGGTTTGTAGCTGGAAAGAAACAGACAGAGATGAAAGAGGTGAATACATCACAGGCTGTGTGTGTGTGTGTGTGTGTGTGTGTGTGTGTGTGTGTGTGTGTGTGTGTGTGTGTGTGTGTGTGTGTGTGTGTGTGTGTGTGTGAGTGTACGGTAGAGGCTGTCAACTTTATTGGGTTAGGCAGCATGCAGAGCCCAGGTGATTACATTACAAGTGAAGTGAGCGGAAATGTGTGTGTGTGTGTGTGTGTGTGTGTGCCTTCTTCCAGTATAACATGGAGTGATACGTGTCTACTGTATTCACTGTGTGCCACCTGCTGCCATGGTGACCACACACAAGTGAGAATCAAGGCTGTGCTCGCTGCTCTGTAATAACACACACACACACACACACACACACACACACACACACACACACACACACACACACACACACACACACACACATTACAGTGTGTCTGAAAAGCAAAGCGACACACAGACTTCAGAGCTCCATGCGACGCCGTACAGTTAACACATAAAGGCAACGAGTAACCGCACAAACAGTCTAACGGCGGCGGCTGCCAGCGCGGAGCTCACATCTGTCACACTGGTGTGAGAGGAGGAAGGGGGGGCGGGGGGCGGAATGGATGGGTGACGATGAGGATGAGGCGTCGTTAGATACTCAGACGAGAGTGAAGAGGAAACTCTCACTGTCTCTTTGTGTGTGAACAATAATGTGGTGTGATGCTTGAGCAATGGTCAGAATAATCAATAGATCGATCGAGTTTGGTCTGATGTGTTGGAGGCATGTATGTTGAAGGTCACAGGTCGGATCCTCGTGTCCTTGAGATCCGAGGTCAGATCTGCCACTAGTTGACAATATCTAGTAATAACTAATCAATACTAGTGGATAAGAGCAGCAGCGACAGGTTTCTTCCACATCTTCAAAGGACGTCTGAACAAACCAGGAATCTGATCGATTCTCAGCAGGAACGGATTCTGATGTGGGAGTGGGAGACCTGACTGTCATCTGAGCAGCTGATGACAGTCAGCTGATCAGAACCAGAACAGAACCGATCCACTGATCCACTGATGATGAGATGGGGGGGGCGTCCCATTTTATAAAGATTTCAACTGTCAGACATACTGTATGTTTACGGGGACGAATCAAATGGCGAGGGGCGCTGGAGAATGAGGGGTTAAACCAGGACAGGACCTTTGTGTGGAGCTAACGGGACATACTAGTACAAACCAGAAACGTCCCTAAAGTCAGGTTTAAACTGGGATTCTGGTTCTATCTCCTGTGGAAACGGTAATTTAAAAAAAAATATCTCAAGTTTGAAAACTGAAACGTGCACAAATGTGAAAAAACGTGGTGTCGACACGTGGTGAACGTCGACGCCCATCAAGTGAAACATGACAGCCGATGGAGCGTGTGAGGATTCCCTCCCGTCTGCAGCCATCAGACAGGGAGCAGGACGTGTGTCGACATGTTTTCAATTTCGCTCTGCATGCCACGCCAGATGTGAAGTCGAGAAATAAAGCTTTAGTAACGAGGAGAAACAAACACGTGTTGTGTGTTAGCGAGCGCGGCTAAAAGCTAAGCATGATGCTCTGACACAACTGACACACACACACACACACACTAACCCAGAGCAGATGGTGGAACCAGACCCCATCGCACAGAGCCGTCCCAATGCATCATCTACACGCACACGCACGCACACACACAGGGATAGGTGGAAGCAAGAAGCCAGCGGTTTGATTCTTAGCCATCAGATGTGTAGAACACATTCACCCACTTACTCAAACCCCACCCCTCTAGAACACACACACACACACACACACACACACACACACACACACACACACACACACACACACACACACACACACACACACACACACACACACACACACACACACTTACGCAGTTTGTCTCTGAAGAGAGTTATATTTAAACTGCTGGAGAGAAGTCTTTTTCCCCACAGAGGTCTGTTTAATCTCTTAACATCTCTCTCCTCTAAACCCTAACTGGCCTATTTCTGAGTCTTCTGAATCCAACACACACACACACACACACACACACACACACACACACACACACACACACACACACACAAGCAAGCACACACACGTGCACGTGCACACACACACACACACACACACACGCACGCACGCACACACACACATCAACCAAAGGATGTTGGGTCTGGTTTGTTTATCTTGCAGCTCGACAATCTATATCACAGTAACTATTTTATCTGATCAGTATCAATACCTGAGTCTCCCCTGGCTGACTCAGCCCACACCGTCACTCTGATGGCTCAGCAAAATTAAAATTTGCCAAATGACCAAAAGACTGCAAAGCAAATCCCATTTCCACCTGGTATTTAGCAGGTGGAATCATGAAGCATTAGCATGCTAGATGTCCAAGCTAATGCTGGCTATACATCACTGTGTTAGCGATGCCACTGGGGCATGTTAGCATTTTGCTCAAAGCACCTTCTGTGTCCTAGTGTAGCTGCTAGTACGTTGCAGCTAGTGATAACTTCTGAAAATTAACATTTTAAATGAAATCATTTCATTTGTGTTGTTCCATATAATCCGTCTAGAGCACTACTCTCTCAATTTACCACTACTGGTGGTTCCTAGAATCTAGTAAAGTAGACAGGAGCATGAGTCCTTAGCTATCAAGCCCACCTGTTGTGGAACCACCTCCCTACCTCGGTTCGGGAGACAGACACCCTCTCATTCTTTAAGACTGGACTTAAAACATTTCTTTTTAAAAATTTTTACAATTAAGGCGGCTTAGGCTGCTAAGTTGTTTTTCTTATAGACCTACACTGGTGGAGACTCAACATCAAGACGCACTGAGCTCCTCTTTCCTCCTTCTCTCTGACCCTCTCTGTTAATCCTCCTCCTCTCTGACTTCTCTTTCCTAGTCTCCAATCACACCTAACTAACTCAACTTCTACCTTGGAGTCTCTGTGCTCTATGTCCTCACAAGTTTTTCTCAGGTTCATCGCTCATCCGCCCATCCGCTGTAGACCTGCTCCTCCAATCCCACCAGTATCACCCCTCATCTATCCATCGGCTGAAGTCCTGCTGCCTTTCTTCCTCCGTGCCACCATACAGTCATCCATGAAGCTGTAAATACAACCCGCTTCAAAGCGGTGATGTATTGTAATTTTCAGTGTTCGTCAGATCGTCCGTCCATTAATCCACCAAATACCTTCGCAACCGTTGTAGATAGAAAGATGAAACAAAAAGCACATTTATCGGGCAACAAAGGGGATGAAGATGAGATGATGACCTTGACCTTGAGAAAACTAGGTCAAGGTCAAATTTAAACTTTTGTACACTCAGGAACCGGATAAGATAGAAAGACGGGGAAAAGGCCAGTGTGAGTGCGACCAAAGATCAAAGCTAGTGCTTTGATCAATGACAGTAGGTCAGAGCACTAGCTTTGATCTTTGACCTATGCAAGTAGATCAGGATAACATTTTGAATTCAGGGGTGTCATGGGATGTTGCAGTTTGTGACTGCCTTGTTGTGCTCTGAATTAACCAACTACATGATGGAGAACATATATTGAAGACAACAACCCGGGAGTTGGTGATCGCAGACTGACTTTCCGTCCCCACTTCAGTGCCTGCATCAAATCTCCTAACTATAACCATAAAGACTCTGACTCTATCTGGCCTATCTGCCACTCTCTTCCTGTCTCTCTCTTTCCTTTACCCTGTCCTTATCTTGATGGCATTTCTTTTCCACCCAACCGGTCAAGGCAGATGGCCACCAAAAAGAGTCTGGGTCCTGCCCGGTGTTTCTTCCTCAATGAGGGAGTTTTTCCCCACCACTGTCACTTATGCTTGCTCTGGAGTGTTCAGTTGGGTTTTTCTGTCTGTTAAAGCGGTTTGAAATGTCTGTTGCCATGATTAAGCGCTTTATAAATAAAACTTGATTGATTGATTGATTGATTCCTGGGATTAGTAATATTCATTGTCAATATTTATGGATTACATTGCATTCACAGGTGGTCGATTACTGTCATTTACTTTGCTCCCAGTTCCACATACATCCACTTTGTGAATGTTATCGCTAAGGCGGGAGGATGGTTGCACATGGTGGGATATGACAAGTGGCGCAAGGACAGGAGACAGGAGTAAATCATGTTAATGCTGACATGTGAGGAGGAGGAGGAGGAGGAAGAGGAGGAGCAAGAGCAAGAGGAGGAAGTGTGAGAGGATGAGATCACTGGTGGCCCAGGGGGTGACTGTGATGAGTAGGCGAGCGTACCACCCTGAGAGGGATCAGGTGCTGTAGGAAATCACCCTGGAAACGGTCGCCATGGAGACCTTAAAGACACACGTGTGCAGACGACAGCCAGGCCGTGCCCGATGGAGTGAGTGAGTGATGTCGATACGTGTGTCTAACAGATAGAGAAGTGTGTGTGGAGGGGAGAGAGAGAAATAGAGGGTGGGGGCGGGTGGATCCTCTACCTCCTCAGAACGAAACATCGTCGTGGCGACTGGGAGACGCAGCCACCCCACTGCTCTTTTTGTTCCCCCCCCTCCCTTCCTCCATCCCTCTCTTTATTACTACCGTGTGTCATTAGTGACGAACACACACACACCGTTGTGTGTGAGGTCATCACGTCTGGCCGTCCAACCAGTGGGCTGAATTATTCCCATCTAAAACCCGGCTGCTGGCGGAGGTGAAGATGCGCTCCCTCCTCTCCCTCCCCCATGTTGTGACAGTAAACTGCCTTTTAATCCATCCAGCCGTTCTCCAGCTCTCAACAGCCTCCTCTTCAGTCGTCTCCCTTCCTCTTTCTCCGTGTGTCTTTTTGCTCTCCCAGCCTCTCACTCCATCATCCCTCCTCCTCTTCCTCATCTCAGTTCATTTCCTTCAGCACTGCGCGCTCATTCATCTTTATTTTACTCAAGTTCCTCCTTTATTTTCTTTCCCTCCATCCAGCCGATCCTGATCCCTCGCCACCCGTCCTCCCTTGTTCTCGGCCCACCCCTCCACTCCATATCCTCCTCTTATTCCTTCCTTTTTGTTCACTCGAGGCAGCGCCTCCCTCCTCCTCCTTTTCGCGTTTGTTTTTCTACATCCACGCTCATCCATCTTTATTCTGACTGTTGCTCATTTAATGTCTGAATCCATCCCTGCCTCATTGTCCTGCTCCTTCACTACCCCCACCCCTTCCCCTCTTTTTCACTCTCTCCTCAGTTTTTCTTTGACTCCATCTTTAACCAAGGACCATATAACCTCCACCTCCCTTTGTCTCTCCTTCCATCTCTGTCTCTAAATCTATCTCGTAGCCCCCTCATTATGCCTTCTCCTCCTCTCCACTCCCCCCCCCTCTCCAGAGAAGCCATTAGGTTCTGCTGTAAGGCTATCACTCTTTTGCTCTCTCCCTCTCCTTTCACTCTTTTTCTCTCTTTGTCGTAGTCTCCAGGCGATAGGCTCCCCCCTTCCTTCTATCCCTCTGTCATCCCTCCTCGGTCTCTCCATTTCTCTTTCCGCTATATCTCTTCAGGTGCTCTTTTTTCTCCTCCCTCCCTGCTCGTCCACATCAACCGACTCTCTTCCGCTTTTAATCTGTACATCCTCCCTCCATCTTGATTTCTCCACCCATCAAACTACCCCCACCTCTATCCTATGGCACATTCCACTGATAAAGTCGCAGTGAGCTTATACACCACAGTATGTGTGTGTGTTACTATACAGTATAGACAACACACATGCTAGGTTTGTTTTAGCACCACCATCAGTATTATCCACACCAGATGCTTCATGTTTGATCAATTAACCAATCAATGATGGCAACTAAAGACTACTGATAGGATCCATACATTGATTTCAGCCTTAATCAATTCATTGTTTGATCTTTATAATGACAGGTAATTTGGAAATAAATCCCTCCAGTTTAAAAAAACAACAACCCGTTTTCTGATCAACAGGACAGGAGTTCAACTGAAGCAACAGAACCAAAAAAACCCAGAGTTTATTATCAATACTCAAATTTGGCTTAAAAATGGCCCAAATAATAATTAATTAAAATGTTACTCCTGGGTTCTGACATTTAATTTAATTTAAAACAAACAACACATCAGTGGTGATCTGATCACGTGACTCCTGGCTGCCGCTCCGGCCCAAAGCTGGCGGCCTTCATCCTGGAGGTTTTCCAGAAAACATCTGCAGATTTCTGGATGTTGTTTTTGCGCTGGATAAAAGATATAATGATCTTTAAATCCAATTTTCTCGTCTGCTTATTGCATTAGAAACGTTCACCAATCCGAGCACGTAGACGACGGCCTTCCTTCCTTTTGTCTTACACGTTTAGATGCCTCCTCCTGCTGCACCTCCAGCTATCTCCACTGGCCCTGACTGCCCATCTCTGTACACCATTAATCTCTCTCCTCCTTTACCTCCTCTGCCTCACACCTCCCTCCCTCATGCGAGGGGAGCCGGAGCGAAGGGAGAGAATGACCATTATCTAAGCCAGCTTCTGCAATAATTCTGCATCAGCCTATTATCCACAATAGAGCCAAAATGGCCTTTGGTAATATGATGAAATCTGCCGTAAAAAGTAGAAATGGCACTAAAAGCGTTGGAGTGTAGAAAAACCTCATTCCTCAGCCGCTTGATCACATTATTGCATTCTACTCATCCCTCTCTCTGTCTGCATTCCTCCCTCACACATTCAGTGCATTACTATGTTTTCCTTCAAATTCTCTGTGTTGTTTTCTCTCCATTTGTTTGGTGATACCTCCCCCCATCATCAATCCCTAACCCTTTCCTCATCTCTCACTTTCTTTGTCTCCCCACCCATTCATTGCCGGACGCCAGAGACTTAAAAAGTAGAAAATGAGAGTTCTATTAGAGCCTCTCTGTGATGCAGCTGATCCAGCAGACACGGATGTGTGTGTGTTCGCCACACACACACACACACACACACACACACACACACACACACACACACACACACACACACGGAAGAAGATAGGACGTCCAATCAGGGGTGTACCACAAGCAGGCGCAGCGAAAACAATTATCCGTCACTGCTAACAGCTGCTGGTGGTGCGGAGGCTGGAGTGTGTTGGAGTGCGTGAGGCGGAAAGAGCGCCAGGCCCATCTCCTCACATTCCCTGCCTCCCTTCTCCTCCATTGCATTGTCTCGGGGGGTGGGGGGTGGGTGATGATGTATGGAACCTTTCCTGATCACGCGACTCAGCAAAACGGATGGACAGAAAGCCGGGAGGAAGGACGGGTGGAGAGGTGTTCACCGCCAGACCGAACAAAAGGATGGTGCAATGGTGTGTGTGAACAGAACGTTGAGGAATATTTATAGCGGGGGGGGGGGGATGACACATTTTTCAAACGTGTGTGAGGTGGGAGATGTTCTCCGTTGCCTCCGGTGATGAAACAACTGATGGCTTGGGTTCTTAACGTGACAGCATTAGCTGTAGAAACACAGATTTTCACTGGGAATGTTTGTTTTTGTATTTTCTAGCATCATCAGGCTTCCATCTGAATCTACAGCCCCCCACCCCCCCATCACAGAAACAGCATCCCTCCTCCATCTGTGATTATTTGACTTCTACCTGTGCAGGTAAAGGCAGCGTTTCTCACACGGCGCTAAACACAAAGAGCCAATTACCTCGGCTCCGACCAGAGCCCATTCCAGCCGCCGCCTGATCGTTTCCGCCAGACAACACCGATCAACGATTGGTTGAGAGGGAGGATGGTGGGCGGAGAGATGGCACAAGTAGGGTAGGAAGGAAAGCTGTTGGACCGGGAGGGTGGGACGGGAGCAGACAGATGCTCCGAGGAGGTGAGGAGAGGAGGAAGGAGGAGGAAATTTATAGGGGAAGTCATTTCTGAAAGAGTGGACTGTTGGCCGAGCGAGAGGGAAAAATAGACGTATAAACAGAGAGAGAGAGTGAGAGAGAGAGAGAGAGACAGAGAGAGAGAGAGAGAGAGAGGCAGGTGGGGATGATGGAAGAAGAGTGGGAGGAAGGTATGGAGTGAGAAAACAAGCTCGACCATGTGTTTAAGTCTACAACAGCAAGACAAACCTCAATAGAGAAAAAGGTGTGGGTGGGAAAACACTCCACAGGGAGAGAGGAGACAGATGTAGAGGAGGCACAGGCGCAATGAAAGGAGGCAAGACAAAAGAGAGAGGAGACGTGAGCGGGAAAGAGACAAATCAAGAGAAAGCGTGACGTTTAAATAGATGACAGGAGGTAAACCGTCGCTGGAGATCAGTGATGGTCGACCGTCGAGGAAACTTTGACGAGGTGGGAGAGGAGGGATGGTGGGAAATTAAACGACAAGAAAAAACTAATTATTCTGTGATTCCTCTAATTAGCTCCAGCTTTACTGATGAGCTCTGCAAGGCAACAGACGTTCGCCAAAGGATTCACGCTGTCCTGATGGCGCGGGTGGGAGGGGCCAGAGCAGACAGGAGGTGGAGGGGGGAGAGTGGAAGAAAAGAGGGATGGCGAATCAGAGGTGGGTAGGGAAGGGGGGTGGATGACATGGACCAGAGAGAGGCTGAAGGGTGTAGTTAGCTGACACCGCTGCACCGGATGCTCTTCCTCACGCCGCTGAGCAGACGCCATCTTTAAATATGAAAATAGAGGTGTTTCACATCAACAGGGTGTGGGAATCATTCCCTTTTTCTCCAGATAGACCAGGGAAAATTTCAAACAGATTTAAAGACACTTTGTTCTGAGGGCTAGAACCCGCCCCCCCCCTTCCCACTGAGACATTTTCCTGGTTGAATAAAGGTCAAATAAAGAAATGAAACGGCGACAGACGTGTCACAGGTGTGATCTCACTGTAATGGCGATACGATGCTCGGGAATGGGGGGTGTGTGGGGGGCTCCTGTGAGTTTAGGAGAAGTTGGTTGATGTTTGTTTCAGTAAATAAGAGCCAAACATGAAAGTCTTCTTGATGTGAAGACACAAAGGTGCATCGCGTTCGAATTCCTGCAGGTGTTCTCACCGGAAAACGTGACGGGATTCAGGAAAGAAAAGAGCAAAGGGTACGCTGTGTGTGTGTGTGTGTGTGTGTGTGTGTGTGTGTGTGTGTGTGTGTGTGTGTGTGTGTGTGTGTGTGTGTGAGACATACATGCAGCTTTATGTTGGCAGTCGGCACAGAGGCAGAACTGGGCGACACTTTTAAGAGGAAGTGCACAGGTTTCTGTCGGCGCTGAGGGCTCATTTGCAGTTTGACTCTGGTGGCGAGGTGCGCCACGTGCCAGGAGCGTGGTGTCCGCCAAAGCATTTGTTCACTGATCACACACACACACACACACACACACACACACACACACACACACACACACACACACACACACACACACACACACACTCACAAACACACGCAGACACGCTGTAGCTAATGGTTACTGGCAGTTCCAAGCACGAGTAAAGGGGGCGAAATGAAAGAGAGGGGTTAAGTCGGTGAGTATGGAGGGATTTAGACCTCAAACAGTTCGAGGGAAAGAGGGAGAGAAAGAGGTGGGGGTGTGGGGGGTGAATGATTGACTGAGCTTGTGAGCGTTTAACTGTGCCGTACTGCTGCCGGTGAGTGATAGGGAACTCTGCAGGGACTGGGAATGAAGGCAGCGCCACCGGAGCGCTGGTATCGTTTCTCCTCTCCTTCATTTCTTCTCCGGTTCTGCTTTTCTGCAAAGATGTGCTGGAAACGTGTCTGGAGTAATATGTTAGTTGGGATAAACTTCAGCAACCCCCCTGACCCACGAAAGTCTTGGAAACAGAATGGAAAATAAATGAATGAATTAAAGGTTCTGCCGCTCCGGTTCTCCGTGGATGGATGGAGAAGAACAAACTGTGGAAGGAAGACGGGATACCCCGCATCTCAATTCTCCCTCCCTCTCCCTCTACTGATTTACCTCTTTCCTCCATCCTCTGGCACAAGAAGGATAATTCTTTTAACAGATGAGATATCACAGATTATTGAGCCGGGATATTGATATGTTCTACATATTCCGGGTGTGTGTGTGTGTGTGTTTGTTCTGGGAGACTAACGCCACACTTTGAGTTTCTGCTGCAGGGTAATCAATGACGACGCCACCGTACCACCGTTAGTAGAACAAAGAATTGGCAGTTAGCGATGCACGTGGTGTGTGTGTTTATTAATGTAAATATGAACCCTCCTCATCTCTGCAGCACAGAGGGATTACAAGACGTTTTGTTGTTACAGCGATAAAATATGCTAACCCTATCAGCTAATCCTCGCCAGTGCAAAGAGTTCCTAACATTGGGATGTTCATTAGCGCTGGCTAATGGCAGCTAAGGTGGGCTAATGCTCCGAGTCCGCTCAGAAACCTGAGAGAGCCATTTGTGCCGGTCTCCTGAGATTGATGGGGGCGGGTGAGAGCGGCGTATTGTAGGACCGTTAGCTTTGTTCATTGACCACATGGGCATCAATACTGAGAGCGGCCCGAGGACAGTCACACACACACACACACACACACACACACACACACACACACACACACACACACACACACACACACACACACACACACACACACACAGTGAGCACACAAGCATTCCTCCATGGGAGCACGGAGGGAGGGAAATGGACTCGATCACATCCACAAACAGCCTGTGGTCTAAACAATGTTAATGATTTCACCATTAGAAGTGAGGCATGAATCAGCGGTAATGGCTGCCAGAGACGGGATGCATTGATAAATTGGTACACACGTACAAACACGTACAGACATGCACAAAGACGCATACGTGCGCAATTCATGGAAGGAAATACAATTAGAACCACACATCTAAGATTGGAAAGGGCTCACCTCATCGTTATGGAAGAAACAAAGGCAAACGTGACCAACCAATCAGGATAGGAGTAGCTGATGACCAACAGAAGGCCCACCTTAAGATACTCTACTACAGCGAGTCCTCAACTTTAAAACATTTTACTTATGAATATTAGGAGATCCGAACAAATGCGCGCCACCATATCTGACGATCGTCCTGCAGCTCCGCTTTCTGCCACAACCCCCGTGGGGGCAGCACCGCTGCGTCTTCTGCTTCCTCTTCTCAAGGAGCAAATTGTAAGGAGCAAAAGTTTACCGTAAACTTATCTGGATTAAAACAATCACGTGAATCACGAGTGATGCTTAACGGCAGCTATTGGAACTATACTTGCGTATGTTAAAATGATTATATTTTTATTTTTATTTATTTCACAGTATCATGATATTATGTGCTTTAAGCGGTTTTCTAGTGATTTTTAGAGTCCAGTATTTATGCTGGACAGTTGTTAAGTCGAGTGAAATGACGTAAACTTGATTATTATTTTTCTATGTATTTTGTTTTTGAAAACCAATGTATAACAACTGAACTCGTACCTGTATTTTATTTAATATGTGTTATTTTAATGTCCTGTAATTGCTTCTAGTCAGTCTTAGGGAATATAACTTATAACTAAATTTTAGATTAGTAATGACATTTAAATGACTTCAAATGGTCATTATAAATTTTGATGTAATAAATAACGACTTACGAACATTTATGTTTGTAAATTGAGGACTACCTGTAATGATAGCTTTTTCAAAACGATTCAAGCAAATCCTTTCCCGATTGTTTTTACATTAATGCCAAACATGAGGCTTTTGGAAAATCTCCACTCAGGTGTTGCAATGTCACAAGTCACATGACGACACGCTGGAAGGAGGCGGAGACCAACAGGAGCATTTAGGGCCCGTTTTCCCAGGTGACTGTTACCATACACTGCTGGCTACTTAAGTCTCATCTGCAAGGAGAGAGACACGGAGGAGCAGGAGAGGAGTAGTGGGATGGCAGAAGGAGGAACGGAAACCTAGGCTCTAAATTTAACTTGATGCGACATTCCAGAGAAGAATAATATAGCTTCCTTGTGTCATAGCAGAGGTGAGAGATGCCCATCCTGGACCGGCAAGAGGTCCAAACAAATCAGGCGATGGAGGAGAGTTTGAGTATGACAGTACTTAGAAGGAAACAACAACGCAAGAGGAAAAGTTCAGCGACTTGCTGGTTGACGATGTTTCTACAGAGCGGGAGCTCAGGGAAGTTATCATGTGCTGGTGCGCTCGTCCTCATGTCTCTGACCTTCAGCAGGGGGAGGGAGGTAGAGGAGAAAATAGTGAGGGGAGGAAAAGAAGAAGGGAGAAGGAATGCTAAAAGAGCAAGAGAGGAGAGGCAGAATGAAAAGAAGGGAAGATGAAGAGTAGCATCAAAACGCAGATGGGTGAACACAAAGAAGAGGAGCTGAAATGTGCTTCCATCCATATTTCTGTTGTGTGCATGAGTGTTTGTCAGTATGTGACTGTGTGTGTGTGTGTGTCACATGAGCACACACACAGCTTTGGGTTCATCGTCCGGTAACGTGAGGTAAGGCCATCTCACCCGGACAATGTTTGAGTGACTCAGAGATGAGAACAGCGGGGAGTTGCAAAGATAAAGCAGACCTGTGTTAACTCGATTACAGCGCAGAGCTCAATCCTGCAAAAAGAGCGAAGGGATGAAAGAGTGACAGAAAAGACGGAGAGAATGAGGGAGGAGAGGGGGAGGGCGACTTTGTGCAATTTCAGCAGGAACTGTTTGTGCTGTTCCAGACCGGGGTGACATGGCAGCGGCGAGCGCTAACAAACAAACGGCGGCACCAGAACATCACAATCAGGCTGGGGCTGGTTGGGTTGGGGGGTGGGAGTGGGGGCGGGGTGGGGATGGGGGTGGGGCTCCTGCTACTTAACTCTAAAACGGTGCTAACGGACGAGTGATTGAAGGGTCGACGGGAGAATGTGTGCACAAGTGACCTCCTGTTACAAGCAGACAAACAACACCACCCCTTCTACTGCCCCCTCTCTCTCCTCTCGGGAGGGAGGGGGGGGGGGGGTAGAGCAACGGGGGTTGGGTGGGGGGCGGCTAATAACGAGGTCAAACACAGATCTGTCTTCTTATCAATTGGACTCCATCAAAGGATGGAGAGACAGAAAGAAGAAGAGATGAAATATGGAACAACAGTGGTGGAGGACGGCATCGGGCAAGGTCATGTTACTATGGAGATTTCACAGGGGCACGATGTTGAAGGCAACTGTTGTGGCCGTCCAACAGCCATCACGGTCTAGAGGAGGAAAGAGAGGAAGGAGGGAAGACAGGAGCCCAGAAAGAGGACGAGAAGGAAGGATTTGGTCTCTGCTAGGGAAATGATGGAGAACGTAGAAAGACTGTATGTGTATGCGATGCAGCAGCCCTCCGCCAGATTACAGAGTGACGTAGTGTTAGCAGTTCTCTGATAGGAGCTCTGCCACAAGAAAAGGAAGAGGAGGAGGAGGAGGAGGAGGAAGAGAAATAGATAGAGGGAGAGGACAGAAAGGGGGAGGGGTGACGAGGTTCTTTGCTGGAAAAATGGTCTGATAGCCAAGAAAAGGGCAGGGAGGAGAAGGGAAAAGTGAGACAGACAGAGCCACACAAAGGAACGGAGCACACACAAAGAAGGACAGGCAGAGGAAAAAAGAGGAGAAGAGGAGAGAAAGAGAGCAGAAGAAAGTGACTGAAGAAAAGAAAGCTTATAAAAAAAAGAGAGTTCTTTGTTTGAAAGATCAGAGCCGGGAGGCGTGAAGTTAAAAAGACAGAACGGCAGAAGACGGAAAACAGAAGTGGTAGGCCCGAAAGAAGGAGAAGAAGACGAACGAGAGGACAGAAAGAGAGAAAGAAGTGATGTGTCACAGAACGAGTGTGTGTGTGTGTGTGTGTGTGTGTGTGTGTGTGTGTGTGTGTGTGTGTGTGTGTGTGTGTTGGTGCGTCCGCATAGCAGCAGCAGCTAACATTTACAAAAAGGCAGCTGTTCCATTAGCTACTGCCATTGTGTCTAATTACATCCTGGTCTCCTTAGACACAGACACACACCCCGCCTCACACAAACACACAACATATGTGCACCAACACACACACACACGCACATGAGCTGCCTCTCCAGCCAACCAAGAAATCCCTAGCATGCTCGCTAACAAGGACGGGAGCTGGGAACGACGGCGTGTGTGTGTGTGCGCGTATGTGTGTGTTAATCACAGTGTCACGCACACGCCCATACAACTTCACCCCCATCAACACAAGAACACGCAGCAAAGAAAGGGTCCACGAGTGTCTGTGTACTCCTCTCTCCTTCTCATACGCCCCCCCCCCTTCCTCCTCCTCCTCCTCTTCCTCCCTTTGAGGAGAGGAGGATCTGAGGCTTTTGTAAAATACCAAACATACCAGAGAAGCCACATGAAAAAGAAAGAGGCAGCTTTTAGGAGCCTCAAAAGACACACATAGACACGCTCAATGCGGCACAAACCTTACTGTTGGAACAAGAATGAGGCTCTTCACACACAAACACACACACACACACATACACCCACACATTCAGCGATTATGATTCAAAAACAACCAGACAAACATATATTCACCAAAAACATGCAGATGCACACGAACATGCAGGCGTCCTCCCTAATCAGCTCAGTGGTGTAACGTTTGGATCACAAGACTCCTTGACAATGGCGAGACAGGAGAGCTTACGTTGTATTAAAACAGACGCACCGAACACAAGCATCCTTCACACTAAGCACTGCTGGGAACCGTCCGTATGAGGAACACGGCTGCATTGGAATAGAAGCACCAAACAGGGTCCGGGTTTCTCCTGGGCGGGTTCATGTTAGGGCACAGCGTTCCGTTCACACTGGAAGTTAAAGGACTTGTAAATCAATCAATCAAGTTTTATTTACAAAGCGTTTTATCATGGTAACAGACATTGCAAAGCATTTTAACAGACAAGCAAGCATAAGCGACAGCGGCGGGGAAAAACTCCCTCATTGAGGAAGAAATTCCGGGCAGGACCCAGACTCTTTTGGGCGGCCATCCGCCTTGACTGGTTGGGTAGAAAAGAAATTCAGTGCGCCCTTGCGCATTCGTGCATATTAATTTGCAACTTCACCTCATTGTGGATTATTGGGAGGCGGTCACGTGATACCGTACTCGCATTCTATTGGCTGAAGGCATCTGGAAGTGCGCTACGTTCCATGAGTCTCGGACTTCCGTGAGACACGAACGTGCTTTAAACAGTCAATAAGAGTGTAAAAAAAGGTAATACAGATAGAAGGTGGTTGAATATCAGTATGGAGAGGGTTCATAAACGTTTAAATTACCATAAATAATAAGATAAATAGTTTGTCGCTCTATTGCGGAATTCGTTATTCGCGTGTGGTTCCTGGAACGCATTATCTGCAAGTATCAAGGGCGTACTGTACAATGAAGATAAGGATAGGGTAATAGAAAGAGAGACAGAGAGAGAGTGGCAGGTAGGCCAGATAGAGTCAATGTCTTTATGGTTATAGTTAGGAGATGAAGTGGGGACAGGAAAGTCAGGCTGTGTTCATCGACTCCTGGGTTGTTCTCTTCAATACATGTTCCCCATCATGTAGCTGGTTAATTCAAAGCACAATTAAAGCTGCATGGATAACTGTATGGCAGCACGGGTGAAGAAAGGAAGAAGGACCCCAGCTGATGGATAGATAAGGGGTGATACTGGTGGGATTAGAGGAGCAGGTTCACAGTGGATGGAGGGATGAGGGGTGAACCTGAGCAAAACCTGTGAGGACATTGAGCACAGAGACTCAAATCACTTCCAAGGAGGAAACGATTTCCAGGGTGTTTTAGCAGCTTGTTAGTATGATGGCTCAAAAAGTTCTGAATGAGTTTAGAGACGTCCATTAGATTTGTCACCTTGAGATCCAGCACACATCTGGGTCCAGCCAACATTAACTGTGGAACATTCACAGAAGGACAAGCTGGGAAGCACCAGGAGAAAGCAGCTGTCTGGGGGCACCACATGAAAACCATCCCTTTCTGGGGGGTGGGGGGTCGTCTTGCTTTTGCCTCTCGGTTGCACCTGTTGTCACTTTCATTTACCCCTAAGCTGGTGAAACTGACTCACAATCACTTGTGCTTCCAGAAACAAAGGGATTGAAATCCCTGAAGTTTGACGGGTTTATGTAATCCAACGCCAACCGACCAAGAGGGGGAGATGGAAAGAAAGGGGTGGAGGGGGGATGCAGGGAGGACAGGTCATCTTCCTCTCTTTGTCACAGGTTTGTCTCACCGGAAGAAAAGGGGAGGAGCCTGTCTTACGAGTGACTGCATTACCTCCGCTCTAAGGGCACATTCTCCATTATAGCTCATTAGTTTCCTAAATCGCTATTCATTTTCTATCAGGCGCCCTGTGGTCTAATCCCATCCAGGAGAGGAAATTGGAGGCTGTAGACAAGGGAATGAGAAAGATCTGTCACGTCATCGACAAAGAGGCCGACGCCTCGCTGATGACAAGCAAAGCAAATAGAACATCTGAGGAGATGATCGCAGGCTCGCTATCGACAGGCAAGAGCGGGTTAAAGCGTGACCAACACTCTCTCTCTTTCACACACATGAAAAAAAACCACATACACAAGCACACACATGCACTCTTCATCCCTATTTCCATCCCCCACCTTGATTTATGAGCTCAACCTGGGAGATTGCTTTCCACAAGAGAGGGAGAAACATATAGCAGCTCAGGAAAGACACACACACACACGCACACACACACAATGTCATAAACCCATGTCTGCCGCCCATGTCAAGGTGAAATGGAGTGGGAAAACAAATAGATGTGTTAGTGGCAAACCATTGGTCCAGTGAGCAGTGGAATAACTGTTCACACACACACACACACACACACACACACACACACACACACACACACACACACACACACACACACACACACACACACACACACACACACACACACACACACGCATGATTTATTTTTTTCCATCCACATTCAGCAATCAGCAGGATAATAAAGCCGTTCAGATGGTGTCTGATCAGGACTCGATCCGGTGAAACCAGCTGACGCTTGTGGTGTGTTGGCTAATAGGCTGTTCCTTAATGCTGGAATAACCCGGCATTCCTGCTCCAAACACACGGAGAGCAGTGAGGCTGAATGATGCCTCCTTCATCGTGTGTTTGTGTGTGTGTTCTCTAACAATGTGACATTCGGTCAGCAGATGCTACTGCAAGCATTTCTATTTCAGGTGTTTAAGGATGACATTGTCATACATGTATGGAAGTGTGTGTGTGTGTGTGTTCCTATGACATGACAACATTCAAAACTGGCTTAAAGAGACCCAAATGCCCTTGATAGTGACGCACCACCTCAGTCAGCCAACAGCTTAAGTGTCAAAACAGTTACTGAAGAGTTATAGTAGCACACCCACGGTCCGTCCTGACGATAGGTGTGTGTGTGTGTGGCCTTACTCACAACAGAAACATATAACCTCTAACACCACAAATAGCCCTCTGAATGATAGTGTCAGCATGATCTGTAGTCTATTATTGTCCGGCCGGCAGGTTGGATGAAGCGCCGCTGCGGATTAGCCTCCATAGCTGAACACATTAAAAGATGGAATGCTAGTATTTAGCATTCTTGGGTTGGGACATCACACACACACCTTCGATATTTAATGTATTGTAACATGTTGAGGTCATTCAGATTTTAAAAAGTGATGTGGGAATGTGACGTCATCATCTCAGTCTCAGGTTCATTGGTTACTGACATGAAAACCAAGCATGATGGTCCTGCATCGTCATCCTGCAGGCAGTAATCAACATGTCTAAGGTAAGATTAGTTGACAGCGACTGGTGTTATGCTTCTTTTACCGACTGTCGTCTCTGTTCTGGGTATTTTTATTCCTCCCAGTTCTCTCCCTGTGACGATGGAAGTCTGGATTTGTACCGACTGAAAGCGGTGCACGCTGGCATCAATGTGACCAAAATACAGAGATGTTAAGTGAAACAAAAAGACTTACGTCTGAAAGGGATTTAACTTTAAAGAAATACAGTCATTATGTGTAAAAACTATACAATGAAACATCCAATTTGCTTTTATTATACTGTCACACTGCGTCTGACACTCTTTTATTGTTTGGCGTTTCAGCGCAGCGTGGCAGCTGGTGGAGTTCTCGAGCTTACACCAAGATTACTACGGAATGAAAGCAGCAGGAAGTGTGAGTTCACACCGCTTTCTGGAAAATCAACTGTACTGATATGTCAATTAATAAATGTGATCTGCAGTAAAAGGTCAATAGTTAATCGTCCTATTGCAAATCGAGATGTTTGCTGTAAAAACAGTCCTTATAAACCAATCAAATCAATGCACAGACATGATCACACACAGTATAGAATATATAAAGTATATAAACACATAACTTTACTCACACACAAAGGTTTACTATTGACTGTGTAGGAAAAACAGCTTTTAAAACGCTGAGCGAGACAAAAATATTGATGTGTGGTAGCACACATTGTGCAAAAACACAATAAAATAAGAGTGGGATGGGAGTGGAGAATGAAGGGATAAACGGAGGATAACAAGGCAGTGGCAACCTGTTTTACTGCTTACCTTTAAAGTGAAGGTTCATGAGGAAGGAGAATGAAACTGATGTCTTTCTCCTGAAGATGGGCTGTGATCTATGTCCACATGAATGGATTTCTAACTTATGACTTATGATTGTACAGTAAAAAATCGTTCATAGCAATTAGATGGAGGCCAGATGAATAAATATAACGCAGTAAAGCAGGTTTATAAATAAATAAATAAGTGTATAAATAAATAAATAAATGTAATGCAGTAAAGTATGTTTGTAAAGCAGGTTTGTTAACTCTTCTTCTTGTTAACTTTTCGTCTTCTTCTTTTCTTTTCCTTTTTTCTTTTAACTACTTCCTTTTATTTGACATGGAATACCGGATTGATCAGCGGTTAAAGTCCTGAACGCGCAGGAACCAAAATCCACAGCTCCTGAGCTGCAGCACAAATCTGGAAATTTAGTAAAATTTACTCCAAAAGAAGGAAAAACAACATCATGTTTGCATCCAGAAGCATCAGTCAGACTGTCATAATGTGTTTTTATTTACAAATGGAACTGAAATGAACCCGACCTGCTGATAGTGGTGCAGCCGTCCAACCGTTATCCTACCGCTCCTGCTGTATCTGTTCTACAGGGGCGTATAAAGCCACGCACACACCAACAAACCGATGTATGGAAACAAAGCATGAAGACCACAAGACAGACAAAGATCTTAAACTGCAGCTACCAGAGTCACACCAAAAACGCTGGTTCCAGGGTTTTTGTGGTGTGCTGGAGGAATAACGACAGAACCGATGGAGGAGTTATAGCCAAAACCACCGGAAGACCTCTTGTAGGACGTCATGTAGATGATTCCACACGTCTACAGAACCTGTGGTCTCAAGGGAAACCAGTTAGAAACGAATCAGTTAGAAACCCGTTTAGAACTAATGAGAACGTTCTACACATCTGTCAATAAGGCTGAGAAAAAAAACCTAACAGCAACTAAAGAACGTGGGCAGAAAGATTCTCTATTACTTCACTAAGGGATGAACTTCAACTCAGAGGTCATGTGATACAAAGATTGTATCACACTTATACTACTAGTAATAAAAGTGGTACTACTACTAGTAGTAGAAGTATTATTATTAGTAGTAGTAGCAGTAAAATTAGTAATAGTAGTAGCAATAGTACTAGCAGTACTCGTAGTAGTAATGGTATTAATACTAGAGTTAACAGTAGTAGGGGTGGTAATAGAAATAGAAGAAGCAGTAGTAGCAGTAGTAATACTAGTCATAGTAATAGTAGCAATAGTAGTAACAGTGGTAGCGATAATAGTCGTATTAACAGTAAAAATAGTAGTAATACTAGCAGTACTAGTGGTAGAAATAGAAGTATTATTACTAGTAATAGAAATAGTAGTGATAATAATAGTTGTAGTAGTCATAGTAATAATAGTAGAAGTAGCAATAATAATAATAATAGTACTACTACTACAGTACTAGTACTAATAATACGGGGGGTCAGGGGGGTGAGGAAAGAGGGAATAAAGTAGGGAGGGAAAGGAAAGAGATGGAGGGAGGTCGCTTAGTGATAAATGACAAAATATCAATCATCATCTTGGAGTTTATTTGACTTCCTTTTTTTTTTTTTTAAAAAAAAAAGCAGCAGCTCATGGGGGTGTGAGAGAGGCTGGGATGTGGGAGTGGAGTGGAACAGACATGTGAGGACAATGACGAAGCCCACAAAGAGTCTGGACAGCAACAAGTCGTCCTTCCTCACACCTAGAAACATTTCCATCAATGCATTCCTCAACTAGACCCAAGGCAATCGGAGACTACAACATCCCGCGACACCCCTGAATTCCAAATTTTACCCTGACCTTCTTTTCAGGTTAGATCAGGATAAGTTGCGGGATGCTGTAGTCTCTGAATTAAAATTTTTATCCTGACCTACTTTCATAGGTTAGGGTAAATCAAAGCATAGTTAGATCACAGCACTAGCGTTGATCTATGGTCTTACTCACACTGGCCTTCTCCCTCGTCTTTCTATCTTATCCGGTTCCTGAGTGTACAAAAGTTGAAATTTGACCTTGACTTAGTTTTCTCAAGGTCAAGGTCATCATCTCACTTTCATCCCCTTTGCGGCCCGAGTTATGTGCTTTTTGTTTCATCTTTCTATCTGAAATGGTTGTGAAGATATTTGGTGGACTAACGAACGAACACACGACCACTGACAATTACAATACATCCCCTTTGCGGGATGTAATTAAACTTCCTGTCAGAAAAGGGGTGGGGGGGATAGATAACATCCGGTATCTGACGACCAGCTTCCTCCTCTGGCAGACTGAAGACGTTCCCTATCCCATCTTCCTGGTTTTAAAACTGTCCGGGACACGTGGAAGCGAGTTGTCGCTGAGCAGCGATGTGAGGAACTCCAGGCCTCTGGAAAAACACTCACTGTTTCTGAACATCTGAAGAGTCGTCTCAACAGGAAGTACCACATCCCAAAGGACGGACACAGCTCCGCGTACGACCAACCCGGCCTGGAAACAACAAAGTGGCTGCTGTCTGACAGACACACAACCTTCTCCCACTCTTCCTCACCATTCCTCCTCCTCTCGAGGTATCAGGTACAAGCTGCTGGATTAGACTCCTTTAAGAGCGGATTAGCCGTGTCGGAGCCGTTTGAGGTAAATTGCTCCGAGGAGTCAGTTTACCCCTTCCACCAGCAGCAGCACCTCCTCCTTTCTCTTCTGTAAAACAGAGTCAAAATTCTCCACCTAATCCTCAAAGAGCCTCGCCGCACCCCCATCACCCCCCCCCACACACACACACCCCCGTCTGCCTGCTCGGTTGTATTTTTTCTACTCCATTCTTTCAGCCCACACAGAGGAGCGATGAGGAGTGGAGGAGCGATAGACATGTGGGACGGGTGAGGAAGGGGTGAGGCTGGGGTGTGTGTGTGTTGGGGGGGTTGGCGTGTGAATCCAGGAGATTCAGACACATACAGGAAGGTGAGGCGTGTACACACACCTGCTGGAGCACGCCGGCACACAGCGCCCGTGTGCGCGCGCCTGCGTCTGACTGAGCAGATGGGGAGGATGGGGTGCATTTTGGGGACGAGGGCAAGATCACATCTGTGTAGTCTCTCGTGCCCGTCTTTGTGTGTGTGTGTGTGTGTGTGTGTGTGTGTGTGTGTGTGTCACTTGGCATGGCGGCAACATTTAGAGTCATCAGCACGCACAAGGCGGTGAAGAAGTTGGAAACTTCAAATGAATGGAATGGGTTTCTCCCAGCCGACAACGGTCTCTAAATATGTCACATGAATTGTTTTCTGTTTCTTCCAGGCTTATATCCAATTTGTGCAACACTGATAGCGTGCTGCTAACGCAATCTGTGGCCGAGCCTGCGTCCATATTTATCACCAAACCCAACGCGAGCACAACCCGCTCGGACGGAGACGGGCTGTCGCGTGGACACACACACACACACACACACACACACACACACATACACACACGCACACTCAGACGGAGACGGGCTATCGCGTGGACACACACACACACACACACACACACACACACACACACACACACACACACACACAAACCGGGTCTGCCTATCCCTTGTCTTGAATCTGCCATTGATTTAGGCTGCAAGGTGCTGTGGGCAATGGTTGCCATGGCAACCGGCAGGCGAGCAAGGCAGCCAAAGTTTGAGCTGGCATGAGGAGAGTGTCTGTGTGTGTGCATGTCTCTCTCTGAGTGCGTGTGAACCATTTGTGAGAGTGCGTATATGAGAGGTAGAGCAACCAAGCATGCATTTATGTATCTGTGTGTGTGCGCGTGTGTGTGTGCGTGTGTGTGTGTGTGAGGTGCTGGCGGGGTGACAGCAGTCTGTTTAGTATGCAGCCTTGCATCTCCATTCTCTCGTTCCCTTTGGCCCACAGACACAGCATAAGAATGAACCCCCCCACACAAACACACACGCTTGGCTATGGCAGTATTTTTTATATATGCATATACATAAAGTGGCACACACCGAGACATACAGTGTCCTGATTGGTTAAGACGGTGAGGCCTGCAGGTCAATATTGCAGATGAGGTTAACATTAGTGTTTGATTACACACACACACACACACACACACACACACACACACACACACACACACACACACACACACACACTCCATACAGTGATGTTCCTCTGGAGAAGAAGCCTGTTGGTGGAGGTGTGTATTGATATTTCCTCTCCATCTCTTCTATTCACACCCCAGGGTGTGTTGAACGGGTGGAGGTGTGTTTGTGATGAACGAAACCGCTTTGTCGGTGAGTGTCTCTGTGTGTGTGTGTGAGTATCTGTGTGTGTGTGTGTGTGTGGGGGGGTGTCGGGGGACCCTGGGAATTATTTTCTCTTGCAGTGCTGCTGATGCGTCTTACACACACACACACACACACACACACACACACACACACACACACACACACACACACACACACACACACACACACACACACACACACACCAGACATATGGATAAACACACACACTTATACTCTCTTAATTGTGTGTGTTTGTTGTGTATCAATACACACAAGCTTATGACGAGACTAAAGTCACATATCAGACAGTATACTATTAAAATGGATAGAAACAAATATATTCCTACGTATGAATTATAAATATACAGTATATTAAGATTATGCACACGCACACAACCACACACACACACACACACACACACACACACACACACACACACACACACACACTCTATTGATTGGGAGTAGTGAAGTGCAGTTCAGCACTAACAGATGCCTCTAAGCACAGGAGAGGAAAAGTGGTTAAGGAGGCAAGGAGGAGGCAGAGGGAGGGATGATGGGAGGGGGGAAAGGAAAGGAAAGGAAAGGAAAGGAAAGGAAAGGAAAGGAAAGGAAAGGAAAGGAAAGGAAAGGAAAGGAAAGGAAAGGAAAGGAAAGGAAAGGAAAGGAAAGGAAGGGAAGGGAAGGGAAGGGAAAGGAAAGGAGGAGATGAGGAGAACAGGATGCACCCAAGAAGAAATACACACAGAAGGAAGGAGAGAGAGGGATGGAGAAAGACAGAAGACCCTGTTACTCTCCACCCTCCCGCCCTGCTAGATCCCTCCCCCTCCAAAGGACTGGAGAGCAACAAGGCTCTAGCCCTGACACGTGTCTAAGAGAGAGAGTGAGAGATGGAAGAGAGAGAGGGAGTGAACTGTATTCACTGTGCGTGGGGGGGGGGGGGTAGACTGACCGGTAGATAGAAGTGAGGGAGGGAGTGGAGGATATCTCCAAGCTCATGGGGATAGATGGAGGAAAGAGAGGGAACAATTCTCTTTTCCCCCATCTATCCCTCCCCCCTCTCCCTCCTCCATCCTTCACAGTGAGGTTTGAAACAGCCGGATAGACGTTCCTGAGTTTAAGATTAAAAACGCACCCAAGTCAATGTGGTCCCCCAGCACACGAGCCTATACACTTTAGATACTGTATGAAGTCAGTTGGCATTAAAACGGTTCCATCCAATAAGAATAAACATAGAGATATGTAAACAAATAGATATTAAAATAACAAATAGGCAAATGTACTTTTTTCTTATTCAAAACTTATAGCTTCAGTTTTCTCTATAGATTAAATAAGGCCAATGCTTGTGTGTGTGTGTGTGTGTGCAGACATGTGCGGGGGTTGGGGTGACTCACAGGGCTATTAGCAACGGTGGTGGACTGCATGGTGACATTGTGATCTCCTGCATTCACGAGCGCGCGCGCGCACACACACACACACACACACACACACACACACACACAATCAAACCTCTCGTTCCAATTTATCAGAAATTCCCCATGAAGCCTTCTACTGATGCCAACACCTGTCAATCCACTCTCATCCAATCATCACTCAGACAGCCCTGGAGAACCGCCTCTGTGCTGCTCGCTTGAGAATCCTGTCTGTCTCACACACACACACGCACACACACACACACACACACACACACACACACACACACACACACACACACACACACACACACACACACACACACACACACACACACACACACACACACACACACACACAGAAGCTACTGCATCATCCGTCATTTATGTGCAAGTGTTTTTACTCGCCCACTTGCTGCTTCCACTGAGACGTGCATCGCTGTAGTGACGGCAACCGCAACAACAGGCATAAATTAGCGTCACGGCGATATGCAAAGCGAGGGAGCAACAATTAAAGCTTGACTAACGAGCTTTTGAGGAGCGAGGCCTGAGTTTCCCCGAGCAGCTGCTAACTGGATTAGCTTCCACACTGAAAGGGAGCGGCCGGAGCGCAGAGACAGTGATGCTTAAGCACCACCTGTGAGGCAACACGCACAAAAGGCCAGAGGCTAATGTGTCCATATGCTAATGCAGACAAAGAAAATAGAATCCAAACACAGTGAGCATCACTTCACCCCAAACACTGTGGGGGGATATCAACAAATCACACACAAATTACTGCACTAAAACAAATGCGCATGCAGATGCGTCTGCAGCTGACCTCTGACACGTTAAGCAGGCGTTCGTTCAGTGTGGACATTCCAGCCACCGCCGTCACACACAGGACGACTGGAAAACCGACAACCTTCATCTCAGTTCTACCTGTATAGGCCATTTCCTCAGATGAATGCTCATATTCGTTTTTAAAGTTTTTAAAGCTGGATGCCCTTCCTGCAGCAACACTCTGCATTTTGGGATCGGCCTACAGTTGACACAGGCTTGTGCCCCTGTAGGGCTGCTGATGCCGGGCATCAAACCCAGGGCAAAGCGAAGCATGCGCTCTACCACTGAGCAACATGGTACCTTCATCTCAGTCTTCAACCCTAAACGGTTTGTCCCCCGAAGAAGAGGGCTCACCATTTAAAACCAGGTTTTAGTCGAAGCCGTTCAATCTGTAGATGACATGCTGCTCTTGGCATAGTTTTTCTTCATAAGGAAAACATTATCCTGGGTTAAGCTTCATTATTATTGCCAACATCAACAACACTGATATTTACATATAGGCCCGGTCCACTAAATGCTAAACTACAGTGTTCTGCCCACAGAATGTGAGGTAATGTCTAGACTGCTTTATCAAACCTGGTTGGTGCGAGCCTCTGTAATTTATCTGAACGGTTAAACATGAACTGACTGAAAAATGATGCTTCTGTTAAAGCATCACATCCACTAATCTGTGGACAGAAGCGTAATCCTGCTGCCAGATGAGTCTGAAGCAAAGGGCCGAAGACAACGCTGTAACAAGCAATAAATCTGGCTAGCAGAGGAGAAGTGAGCCGGCTGTTGTCCGTCCCGTTTGTTCATCGCTGTTGGACAAAATATGACTTAGCAACTTCCAGCCACGTTGACAACACAGCAGTTTAACGACAGCAGATGAGACTCGAGCGTTTGCCTTCTATTGTGGTCTGTAGCCGTCTGTTATCCTCTTTGCAGTGGAGCAGCAAAGTCGGGCAGATTCTGTAGAGGATATTAGTCGTGACCTTGACTGCCTTTCAGCGCGCTGCATGAAAGTTAAAGACAGCCGGCTCTGCTTTGCGGCCTCTACATCCATTCATGTGGTTCTGGATTAGTAAGCACGAGAGCAGTTGACGTTGTGAACCTTAAAGGTGAGGATGAGTATCGTTAAGTTTTTTGTTTTTTGCTGGAACGGAAAGATTTTCACCCGAGTGACAAATGTGTCCAACTTTAGTGCAAACATTGAAAGCATTCCAGTTTTCGTTTCCCGCTTTCCCTTCTTAAATTGGGAAGATCTACTGAAAGATATCGACTGTTTTCGTGATGGTTGTCTTTAGCTTGTAACTTTTGTGCTTCTTTATTTGTTGCATTTGGCATATGTTGTCATTAATTTCAAGATTTCTCACCACAACATACTGAAGAATTTTACAGCTTTTTATCCAATGCGCCTGCAGTTTGGGCACAGATGGTCCTATAACTAATATTAAAGAACTGATTGCCAAGAAGCCCTTTAAGGACAATGAAAATTGCCAACTGTCTTCGCTTTGTGACCCAATCAGTTTTCATCGAACATACAGTGCCTTGTGAAAGTATTGGCCCCCCAAGAACTTTTTGACATTTTGCCACATTTCAGGCTTCAACCTTAAAGATAACAAATTAAAAATATTTTTCAAGAATCAACAACATGTGAGACACAATCGTGAAGTGGAACCAAATTTATTCAACATTTTATATTGTGTTTAAAAACTGAAAACTGAAAAACACATAAAAAACTGAAAAGTAGGACGTGCAAAAGTATTGGTTCCCTGTTCTCTCAGCTCAGCTAACCGACTCCAGAAGTTCCCTGATGACTTCTGAATGATCCAATGTTGACCTAAATGACTAACAATGACAAACAGAGCGCACCTGTGTGTCATTTGGTCTCAGTTTAAATACACCTGCTCTGTGATGGTCTCAGAGGTTGAAAGGAACACTGGAGAACAAACAGCATCATGAAAACCAAAAAATACACCAGGCAGGTCCGGGATAAAGTTGTGGAAAAGTTCAAAGCAGGAATGGGATACAAAAAGATTTCACAATATTCAAATGTCTCCCGGAGCACTGTACGAGCAATAATATCAAAATGGACAGAGCATAAAACCACTGCAAACCTACCAAGACCTGGCCGTCCCTCTGAACTTTCAGCCCAAACAAGGAGGAAAGTAAGCAGAGAAGCCACCAAGAGGCCCATGATCATGCTGGATGACCAACAGACATACACAGCTCAGGTGGGACAATCTGTCCATAAGACATAGTAGTCCTACTCTGCATAAATCCGGCCTTTATGGAAGAGTGGCAAGAAGAAAGCCATTTCTGAAAGAAAACCATAAAAAGGCCCATTGGAGTTTGAAAGAAGCCACATGGGAGACACGGATGACATGTGGAACAAGGTGCTCTGGTCAGATGAGACCAAAACTTTTTGGGCTCAATGCGCAATGTTATGTTTGGCGTAAGAGTAACACTGCACATCACCCTGAAAACACCATTCCCACTGTCATGGTGGTGGCAGCATCATGCTCTGGGGTTGCGTTTCTTCAGCAGGGGCTGGGAAGATTGTTAGAGTTGATGGGAAGATGGATGGAGCCAAATACAGGGCGATTCTGGCAAAAAATCTGTTGGAGTCTGCAAAAAACCTGAGGATGGGGCGAAGGTTCACCTTCCAACAGGACAACGATCCTAAACATAAAGCCAAATCCACAAAGGAATGGTTTAAAACTAACCATATAAAGGTGTTAGAATGGCCAAGCCAAAGTCCAGACCCCAATCCAATGGAACCCAATGGACCCCAATCTGTGGAAAGATCTGAAAATTGCTGTGCACAAATGATCTCCATCAAACCTTAAGGAACTTGAGGTGTTTGGTATGGAGGAATGGGGAAATATTTCTGTCTCAAGAAGTGCAAAACTTATAGAAACAAACCCAAAAAGACTTGCGGCTATGATCGCAGGAAATGGAGGTTGTAAAAAGAATTAACTCAAAGGGGGCCAATACTTTTGAACGTCCTACTTTTCAGTTTTTAATTTGTAAACATAACATAAAATGTTGAATAAATTTGGTTCCACCACCATGATTGAGTCTCACATGTTGATTCTTAAAAAATATTTTCAGTTTGTTATCTTTAAGTTTGAAGCCTGAAATGTGGCAAAATGTCAAAAAGTTCTTGGGGGGCCAATACTTTTGCAAGGCACTGTATTCTCTGGAGATTTTCTGTTCCTCATAAAGGGCGATTAAAGGGGCAAATTTGGCAAATGCGTTGATTCGACAACTTTTACTGTCAAGCACTCTGGATCCTACACCTCTTACTGTGAAATCTGATTTCATTTAAGTTTGAATTTACACCCTTGCTTTGTAACGCCAGCCTGACAACATCACTGACAAAATGGAGGTCCTTTCCCCTCAGACAAAGCATTTCCAAACACACAGCAGGCAAGTATATTGAAGTGCTTCCATAAGCAGTGAACATTAAATTATAGTGTAAAATCAGTGGACTTCCCCTTTAGATGCTACCAGGCTGCTGTCATGTAAATAATGACTTACAGCTCATCTCCACCCACGTCCTCTCTGATAAATGGTCCATACTTAAAAAGAAAGCACCCTGCCATGTGTTCTATGGTTTAGAGTAATTTTGCTATTGATCACTTAGTGCCTGACTATATGCAAACAATAAAAATAAACCTATTAATTCAGTAATGACAGAGTCAATCGGGTTAGATGCATGCGCCGTCAGTGTTTGGCGTTTCAGACACTCCATTCTGCATTGCTCACTTATTCCAGGCCCTTGACTTTCTTTTTAATATTCTCCATCCTCACTCCACAATAAATCTCTCCCTCTCTCTGCGTTTGCCTTTCTCCTTTGAGTCGTTCTTTTTTTTTCTCTGCACATCCTTCTCCTCTGTCTTTTCTGTCTCCAATTCTCCTCTGCTCACTCAAATAAATCTCTCCTCCCCCCATTTGGCGGCCCACCTCTCTATGAAGCGCACACAAACATACATGTGCACAGACTCACACTCGCTCACATGTGCACAAACACACAGCCCTCCAGGCAGCAGCCACAAAGGCCCCATATTAATAAATCTGCTCCTTTATTGGTGCTGAGTGTCTCTGGTGGAGGGAGAAAGAAAGACAGGAGAGGGGGAGAGAAGAGGAACAGGACAGAAGACAGCAAGCACAAGAGGAGGAGGAGGAGGAGGAGGAGGATATGTGGCTGTATCGTGAATACACTGAATGAGAGGGACGGGGAGGTAAGGACAGAAGGGGGGGTGGGGGGGGGGGTGTATGGATGAGTGCATCGTCAACCACCAAAAACACAATCTATTGACAACCACACAATGGCTCAGAGATAATGAGCGACACCATGAAACGTGTGAGGTCTCACTAGTGTAGGTGTTTATTTGCTGAAGTACGGTCCGCCCACACTTCCTTAACGTCCTGGTTATTAAAGGCACCTGACACCCCCGGCTGATCCGCTGGAGCGTCGGCACTGGTCGCTACACTCAGGAAACAAACTGCCCGCGGTGGGCTTTGGGTAACGACAGCAGCTAGGCATGGCTTAGCGCTCCAATCCCAGCCATCAGTCAGCTGTGACAGATTGGGGATATGAGCTAAGAAGCCGTTTAGTGTTGGTGTTTGGCATGGCGTGCGAGTGTATGTGCACTTGTGAGTCTAAGGGAAGGAGAACTGAGGGGGGGGGGGGGGCATCAGCGCTGCTAGTGTTGCAGAGACATCAATACGCTCTCGACAGGCCATTTTCCTTTGCCTTCTCCTAGCTCCGGCTTGTTGCTGAGGCAACCATTTTACCTTCCAATGCCTGCACCTCTGGAACGTTTGGTAAAACAGCAATCCATTTTCCGTAATCCGTCCATTTCAGCTGCTTAAATAAACTCTCGTTTGGACTTTATTGCAGTTGTGCATTCCGTCTGAATATTTTACTAATCCTCCAGAACCGAGTGTTTCATTCTCCTCCTGAGATCTTAGGTTGAGTGTTCTACTGTATAACACCACTTTAGCAATCATCTCTAACCACTCTGAAGAACCAATCTTCTGCACGAAAGCAACGGCTGGAGCACAGAGGAATGCAATCGTCACCGAACCCGATGGAAACCGTGAACAAGAGCATGGAGCAGTTGCCCTACCTGTCCATGAGGCTGCATGGCGTTGTAGGGTAGGTTCTGGTTCAACACCTTCTGCTTCATCAGCAGCATCCTCTTCTGTTCCTCACTCAGGTGGGCTGTCTGTCCCGGGATGGGCCCCTGGGTCTGCCCCGGCCCGGCACCCTGGCCGCCGCCGCCTCCTCCTCCTCCTCCGCTGCCCATGTAGGGAGACATCATGGGGTTTTTGACCTGACTGTTCCCTCCCATGGGCGGAGTCATCCTCTGGCCGATGTGATCGACCCCACTGGCACTGAAGTGACTCAGGGGTTTGGTATTGTTGTAGGACAACATGGCCGACGTTTGCTGCTGCTGCTGCTTGGATAGGGTGCTCTGGTTGATGCTGGTTGGCTGCTGCTGGCCCATCATGCCCATGTGGTTGTGAGGGAGGTAGTTGTTCATGGGGGCTTTGGGCCCATTGTTGGGGGCCATCCCAGCCACTAGAGGGCCCTGTGGTGTGTTAAAGGCTTGCGGTGGGTACATCATGGGGCTGTTGGGTTTGTCCTGGTTAAAGGGACTGGAGTTATAGGGACTTGTTGGCGCGCCAGCAGGAGACCAGTTTGCCGCTTGTTGCTGCTGTTGCTTCTGTTGCAGCAGTTTTGCCCGTTGCTGAGCCATCGCTTTAAGCTGCTCTGCTGGAGAGAGTTCAGGAGTCACTGGCCCTACTGGCTGACCCCCGGCCACCACCCCAGCCACGCTGGGCCCCGTGGCCGCCTGGCTTACCCCCGCGCCTGGATTCATCATGTATCCATTCCCAGGCCGAGAGACCGCTTGTGTCTGAGCTTGGGTCGGGGTCTGAGGGGAGCGTGCCACACAGTTGTGCAACGGGGAACCCGACGCCATCGCAACAGCTGGAGACTGTTGTAAAGGTTGCTGTGGAGGAGTTCCGTTAGCAGTAGTGGCAAACTGAGGACCTGATGATGATGGCCGGACCTGTGGCGAGAAAAGAAAAATCACACTTAAATGAGGAGAACACATGAGGACGAGATTATCATATTTCAGAAAAAGGCTGAAAATGGGGGAAACAGTTGGTCTCCAGGCTTTAAAGCTATGACACCACTCAATCAACACCTAATCCAACTCTCCAGGGCTTTCTAAATAATATTTTGTCGGGTGTTGCTTTAATCTGTTCACATAAATAGAAATAAAAATGTGGGTTACCTCTCAGAGTTCGGTTGTAAGAAGCTTTGGTACAATCTTACACCAAAGCCCAAACTCACTAGGCTCTATCAGCTAAGTTGGTGACACCACACTGAAAGAATCGATGAATTCTGGGGGGAGAAAGGCTATATTTGTGCTTTTGTAAGCTAATCACCTTCTGGGTTAAGCTCCATGCATGCAGCAAAAACTGTTTTTACTGTAAATACACACACGGGTTTTGCAATAAACTGAAATTGGGATTTTAATTTGAGAATCTTGCTTTACCTTTCAAGGACAGAAGAAGACCTTAGTGTTTATGTTGAGTTTATGCTCTAATACAGGTAATCCTAAACTTATGAATATTTGATTTGCAAAGATTCAGAGATAAGAACAAACGCACACCACCATATCCGACTATTGTCCTGTAGTTCCCCTTTCTGCCACAACCCTCATGGGGCAGCACCGCTGAATTCACGCAGCTCCATCACTCGTCTCGTCTTGTTGTTTGTTGTTGTCTCAGAGCATCAGGCTGCCTACCCCCTTGGATACTTTACTGTTTATCATGGATGGTAAAGCAAAGGCTAGTGAGGATAGTGGTAGTTGTGACCATTTCTCTGATCACAACTCTGACTATGACCCACAATAACTCTTCCCACCTCCTACTCTTTCTTCACTCTACTGTAAAGGTAGGCTACATGTTACATGCTACAGTATGTACAGTGGATCATCAACATCAACAGCTAAAAGTAAGCTACATGCTACATGCTATAGTAGCTACAGTGGACCATCAACAGTGACTCTGACTGTTGTTGCCGATAATCTTAAAAACTGGTGGAGAGTTCCTTCAAGTGTTTTCTTCTTCTTCTCCTCAAGGATTAAATTATAAGGATTGAAGTTTATGTAAACTAATCTGGATTAAAACGATCACAAATCACGCGTGACGCTTAATGGTAGATCTTGGAACTATACGTACGTATGTTTCAATGTTTTAACTCTTATTTATTGTACAATAACAGGAAATAATGAGCTTTAAACGATTTTCCAATGATTTTAAGAGTCCAATACACAATGTTAAGTCGAGTGAAATGACATAATCTTGATTTTTCCGTGTATTTTTTGAAAACTGACGCATAATCGAGAATGGCGTAACTCTAAATGACTTGTACCTGTATTTTATTATGTGTTGTTTTTATGTCCTGTTATTGTTTCTGGTCTTAGGGAATAGTACTTAGTATTTAGTAATAATGACATTTAAATTACCTCAAATGGATATTATAGAATGAAATTTAATAAATAAAAATTTACAAACCAATTCTGTTTGTATGTTGAGGACCACCTGAACTGTATATGCAATGTTTACATCCACTGGGCCCTAACAAAGATGGAGCATTGAGATCTACATCAAACTTTAAAAACAGGCCATCCTTTGAAGGATGGCCTGCTTTGTCCACCCATCGATTTAACCTAATAAGGTCATTTTGGTCTACTTACTTCTCACCTCTTGATTTACTTCATTCAAAAAAGCATGGAGAGTTACTGCCTTCTGGTCAGGGCTTTGAAGTAGAATTTTTTGCCAATTGATTCGCTCCTAACAGAAACAGTTATGTTTCCGGTTTTACGTTCCACCCAAGAATTGACATTCCTGAACCGGTTAGAACAAAAAGAAATAGTTCCCGAACCAGTTAATTACGTTCCTTGTAAATACAAACAGGTAACAACAAAGTTTCAAAGCAGAGTATTCTGGCTGGCTGCCAATGAGTTAATGCCTAAATAAACATTTTTTTTTAAGATTGACAGACTGCAGTGTTTACCTGTTATGAATATAAGGAGATTGGGAGACTGAATTTTCCTTGACTGCTGGTGATATACCTCAACTTCTCTCTGCTTTAATCAGGCATTGAGAAACATGAGGTCATATTTTTTTAAAGAATGGAAAAAAAAATTAACTGGTTACTATTATTTTGAATAGCTGATTTTGTTCCAGAACATTCAAAAATATAAAGTTTTTGGTTTCGTTTTTGTTCCTGGCAAAAAACAAAATGTTTCTGGTTTGTGTTTTCATTCCATGAAACTGTCAAAAGCCCTGTTTCTGGTACATCTGCTTGATTTCAGTTGTGGAACTACCAGAATTTCAGAATGCTGGTCTCACCAGGTGCATTTCACGTTACCTTTGATGACCTGAATATAGGCGCATCAAGCAGGAAATGCTTCGCATAACTTACGTGTGTTGCTGTAGATTCTTGTTCATCCAGGTCACAGCGGTCATTGAAGGTTAAATCTGAAACAACTGGTCATCTGTTAAGGGTCTAAATGATCCATGCTTTAGTTCTAACTAGGAGGCACCTTCAAGGTCTCAACTGTTAAGGTGTGGCCTTGACGGCTGTCCTTGTGAGTGACCTCAGAGGACTTTAAACATCTGAATGCTCAACCAGCAAGTCTGAACTGAACAAGCCTCTGGCATAACATGTCTTCAGACATTCAGTTGCTTCAGATTCAACATTCAAGAGTGTGACTTGTGTTGCCCCTTTGTCCAAAGGTGGCCACAGCTTAGGGTAGAGAAAATACCTGGGCCACGGGAAATGCTGTTGACCTGTTTAGGACTGACCTGCGGGGAACCCATGGGAACCTGCGGGGCCCCCTGTGGAGGCTGAGGAGGAGGAGGCAGGGCTGCTGCTGGTGCCACGCCTCCTCCAGGTGCCGTGGTGTTTCCAGCTGCTTCCAGTGGACCAGGCGTGTGATTATTCGCCGTCCTGCCAAACTCTGCCTCTTTCTTGTCCTCAAAATCCTCGTTGAAGAGGTCGTGCATATCGTCCTCCGGCACAGTGTTGGCCAACTCGTCGATTAATTCCTGCCACTCCTGATCGTTAAGGTTTATGTCAGAGAACAATTTGTTCTGATTGGAGAGAGACTGGGGGTCAGAGGACTCCATCCCACCCCCATCATCAAGTGGCTCCTGTTTCAGGTCTTTCAGGAGGCTGAAGCTGTCCTCCAGGTCAAGCGATCCATTCAGCTTCATGTCTGGTAGATGGCTACTGCCGTTCTTCCCCAGATCGTCGGACACCTGGCCGACATGGCTGCCGTTGCTATTCGTAGTGTTGTTTCCGGTAGAAGTGTTTGGCCCACCGAGCAAAGGCTTAATGTCCATTTGGTGATGCAACGGGGAGATGGGCGGTACATTGCTGTTATTATTGGGGAGGCCCGTTAGTGAGTCCAGTCCACCAGAGCCCTCCTTCCGTATCCGTTTGGTTTTTGGCGAGTAGCTGCCTCCGTCACAGATACCGTTCTGTTCTCCATTGAGTGGCGATCGTGCGCTGTCCAGTTTCCTCATTACCGTCTCTTGGAGCTGAAACACACAAGAACATGTTTTACATTTCAGTCATTTTTGAAAGGGTAGAACTTTCCTGTCATCTGCAGGGCTGTACAAGAAGAAGAAGAAGAAGAAGAAGTATACTTTATTGATCCCCACAAGGGGAAATTACATAGTCACTCAGGTTAGTTGACAGTATACAGGGCCCCTGAACACAGTACACAAGGGGGCCTGTAAGCATTAATACATTCATATCAAACTACACACACATTGGGAGGCAAAGTGACGGGCAGCGGCTTCGGAATGCGCCCCAAATTGAGCAGCTTGTAGGGGGGACGGCGCCTTGCTCAAGGGCATCTCGGCAGTGGCTGGGAGGTGAGCTGACACCTCCCACCTTCAGCTCACGCTCCTGGTGACATCATGGCGGGAGCGGGACTCGATCCGCCGATGGCTGGGGCGATCTGTCTACGAGACATCTGCTCTACCACTGAGCCCCTGCCGCCCCTAACGAAACCAACCCTAACAACGAAACCAACCGCACGCCTTCCCTTTGAAACAAAAACATACAAAAGTGATTGGTAGGCCAGTCTCAGCAGGAGCAGAAGCAAGACCAAGAGAGCCTCT